>CAUYQV010031928.1:0-48758 GCA_963574575.1 Galagoides demidoff | reverse complement strand
TTTTCCCTCCATTCTTGTGATACTTTGCTCAGAAGAACATTCTCCAGCTCCATCCATGTGAACATGAAGGACGTAAAGTCTCCATCCTTCTTAATGGCTGCATAGTATTCCATGGTGTACATATACCACAGTTTGTTGATCCATTCGTGTATCGATGGGCACTTGGGCTTCTTCCATGACCTGGCAATTATGAATTGGGCTGCAATAAACATTCTGATACAAATATCTTTAAGGGTCCAATTTCATTCTTTTGATTATGGATATTCCATTTTCCCAGCACCACTTATTGAAGAGACTGTTCATTTCCCATTGTGTGTTCCTAGTACCTTTGTTGAACACCACCTAACTGTGGATGTATGAATTTATTTGGGGGTTTTCTATTTTGTTCCATTTGTCTATATGTCTGTTTATGTGAGAGTGCTGTGCTATTTTGATTACTGTAGCTTTGTAGTAGATTTTTCTTTGGGAGGAAATCCCAAGAAACAAAGTTTGAAGTCTGGGAAGAATAAAACTAGGAAGTCGAGAAGGCCAACCTATGGGTCATTTTAAAGCTGCTCACCCCAGTGGGCAATTGGGTTCAACCTTGGCTAGGAACCCTCTCCAGATGAACTTCAATATTGTTCAATACTTTAACTCTGTTCCAGGAACAGAATGGGGGATGTTTTATCCTCTGAACCCTGCCCTATGAGTCATGAGCAGCCTCTATGAGGATAAAATCTAGATTTGCTCATATGTAAGAATGGCCAAGTGGGCTCCTTATGATATCCAATGTAGTAATACCAGAGAAGCCTTGAAGCAGAAAGACAGATTCATATGGTACAATAAGATAAGGGGTGACACCTGCCTGTACCTACTATTACAATAAAAAGGCAGGACACTAGATGTGACTAATGCAGGTACATTATTTTCCTTAAACAAAATGATCACAGTTTGCTCTAATTCTTTAGTAATAATAGTAAACTAATTCCTATTGGTTTTTTACGTTTTGTAAGATTTTTACTATTAGCTCTTTTTTCTCAATGTTATCTATATACTTTTCCATCACACTATTCCAAGCTCCCACTAAGGTTCTTTCTCTCCCACCACAAGTTTCAAAGCTAATTGCATAGTTATGATTGTTCATAAATTGAGAGTAACTGAGTTCTGAGGGAAAGCCTGAAATGATCTTTTAAAAGCATGTGATTATGACTTTTGAAATGTCTATTTAGCTCACACAGTAGCCATTTATTTCTTCTCAGTTTCTCACTTTCTTTTGCATTCTGGTTGAGTGAAATGATCAGAAAACCAAGTTATAAACTGACATGGACTGTTGTTAAGATCAAATACTATAAGATATTATTACTATTACTATTATTTTGTAAGAGGTTAAAAAAATGAAAACATGTCCATTATGGCATTTTGTTAAGCATTATCACTTTATTTTATTACTTGAGGATATATACACAGTATACATATGTGAAATTAGTACCAAACTAGTACCAACTGGTTTTGATTTGGGTTCATTAAATTAAAAAAATTAAAAGGTCACACATACCAAGACATTGTGGAGCCCAATTCTCAGTATAGGATTTCCAATATATATTCCTAGTAAAGGGGGCTATTTCTTTTGAGAATGAAATGTTTAAGTCAAATATCTGCTTCCTCCAGAATGTTTTACAAAAAAGTAATAAGGGCAAAAATAATACTGGGGAAAAATTCACCTTCAGATAACTTTTATCTTTGGTACAGACTCTAATAGTTCCAATTAAGCAGGGGCTAAAGTACAAATATTGATTTTGGTGCTGGCTAGATTTCCAGGGTCTTTGAAATGTTTAGAAAACAGTCTGCACATTTCATTTCCCTTTTGTTTGGATAGCACATTGTTGCCAGCATTTCTTTGATTTGAACATCTGGAATCACTAAAACATACAGCTGGGAAGAGCTGCCAGTGATATTTTGTTTTCCTGACTAAAAATCAGAACCCTGACCTCACCAAAGGGTAATTATCTGGGCAAGTTAGTGATGAAACCCTGAGGAGTGATGACAAGGTGAAGGCCCAGGTACTGGCAACCATAGGGTTTGAAATTGAGTTTGTCGCTGTACTTCTTTGAGTTTTTATGAGATGCTGTTGAAGAAATCACACTGCCTTTGTCAAACCTCCTGGGTCTCATGTCTGTTCACACACAGGGTAAGTCATGGCCCTACATTTCTGACGCTGGTCAGAATCTCATCCACATGCACAGGAGGTGAGAGAGAAGAGTGTAACGCACATACTGGACACACAAATCAATAGTCAAGTGTCATGAAGAAATCACCTTGTATTTCTGAAAAAAATAGCAAAAAAGAAGATGGAGATTGCACAGATAGTTCAACAAGGCAAAAAGGCAAACAGGAATAATTTAGTGATAAATAATAGGAAAGTAATTGCTCTAATGGTCTTTTCTTTTATGTCACGTAAGAAACACAAAAGTGCAAATTGGTGAAAATGCTTTTAAAAAAAATTGGCAGTGCTTATGAAAGCTAAACATAAGCATGACTCAACAATTTTACTCCTGGTGATATACTGAATAGAACTAAGTGCTTAGTCTTACTCAGAAGTACGTAATAGGGTGCCCATACAATAGCAGCCTTAAACTGTAAGGCAATACTTCAACGTCCATCAACTATAGATAGGGTAAATGAATTGAAGTGTAATCATAGTATTCAAGGTAACACAAGGAATGGGATATTGTTATACACAACAAAATGGACTAATCTCGTAGACAAGATGTTAAATGAAAGAAGTCAAACACAAAAGATTACAACTGCATGAATCTATTTATGTGAAATTTGAAAATGGGCTAAACTTATCTGTTGTGATTAGAGAAAGCATCTGTGGTGGGAGTACTGACTGGTGAGGAACATGGACTGCTTATAGAATGCTTGAAATACTTTATATCTTGATCTTGATATGAATTATACAGATGCATACGTTAAAGTTCTTCTGCACATGTGCATAGAATTTATGTTCTTTGTCGTAAGGCATACCTCAATTTGAAAGAAAAAAATCACAATGGTAAACTCTAATATATAATTAAAGTATAAAATTGCTATTGAAAGTGATAATACATCAAGCCATTGTCTTTTTTTTTTAATTAGGTCATGTGAATGACAAGTCACTGTCTTATTTGAAGAAAAATCCACTATGAGAAGAATTCCTAAATTAATTATGTAAACATTTCTGGACCCAAGCATTTATAAAAAATCCAAATATTTTACCCCAAATATATATTTTTTGATATATATATATTTTTGATATATATATTTTACCCCAAATATATAATTTTTGATATATTGTAAGATGGCTGCCACTTGTTTAGCAGATAAAAGTATGTCTACAAAGCTCTTTTTGGGTGGTGAGGGTAGACATGCATATGTAGAGAATCTCCATTAATTCATCTAGGTCTTTCTGTGTTCAGTTTACGAAAGATTAACTGGGATTTTGACGTCTTTAAAAGTCTGAAAAGAAGCATTTATCATTTATTCTCTCTGTAGGCTTCTGTGTAAGGTGTCATTTTCATATCAAGACCCTTTGTTAGCCAAGCCTCTTTCTTTCTCCCTCCCATAACCTGTCTTGCCACTAAAACCTGTTTACCATGAACCAAGCTCCTGGGTTTTATGTACTTCACTGGGAAGCTGAGTCTTCATTTAGAAGAATATTCCAGGTCTATACATTAAGTACATTTTCTCCTGTTGGTCAACCTGCCTCACATCAATGAATTTTTACAATGCCAAGAACCAAATAAGGTTCCTACACACCTGAATGAGTAAAATCTCTTAAAGTAGTCCACTTGGAGGCCACTGTTTGAATTATGGTGACATCACTCTCTAATTATTAGAGTTGCTTTTTAGAAACTATCTTCCTACATTATCAGATGATGTTTTGAATATTTGCCTTTGGGGTCAAGTATTTGTTCTTTGAAGAAGGTATTTAAGCGTTTACTAGATAAAGGTCGTTTGAAACTGTGCTGGGAAGTACAGAGGGTTTGCAATATGATAAAAAACATTTTATGTGGTACTGTTTGATAATCAGGTATAGTTTGCTGAAAAATAAGAATAAATATATTGTGTAGCTACACAAATATTCCCAAGGCTGATTCCAAAGAAAATTTCCTAAAATATGTGGACCTTTGTTAGCATCAATGATTAAAAATTTATGGTACACCAAAGCCTAACAGTCAGAACGAACTTGGTTCTTGGAATCCCAACAAGTCCAAATTCAAGAAACTTATGCAACTTTATAGTAATTTCAGAAATTCAGACAGGAATTTTCCATTGGATACATTTATTCTCAGGAAGTGTCACACTTTAATTTACTATAAGGCTGGGGAATAACTCCAGGATCTTCATCTCTAGTCCAGAAAAACTCCCAATAACATCACCTTTAGGAGGGCTGTGGTTGGCTTTCAAGCAGTGACAGTGTTGGGTTTCAAGGCAGCTGTCTCCTAAATGGACAGCAAATAGTCCTCCATTGCTGAACAAAAAGGCAAAGGGTAAAATAAAGGGGCAAAGGGGCAAAGAGAGATGGGTTATGGCCGATGCTCCTCTTTTATACTGTCTGGATCAGGCCTACCTCATGACTCTTACTATGCACATGTGGGTCTGCCATGAGCATCTGAGAGCCCAACAAGGGAGTGTGGACTGCAATGTAGACTGAAGCTAATAAAATGAGAATTAGTCTTAAGGCTGTTCTAGGTTACCTTCAAGACTCTATTGTGCCTATTGCTAGGCTAGAGGGTCCTCTGCATTCTTTTGCAATTGGCATGCTAAGTTCTGACTGGTAGATTGGTAGGGCGTTTCCTCTTCCCCAGGTGTGAGCAATGACAGGATCAAGGTGAGGTGGAGGCTTGGGGGCCCCACCCTTGCCTCACTTTGTCCTTAATCTAAGGAGAACCAGATTTCTGGCTACTTACCCAACAACAGGTAAGTCACTTTACCTCTGAAAGGGCCAGACCAGCGCCATTTTGTTGTCTACTACATAAGCTCTGTTCCTAGCCCCTCCACCTCCCTCCACCCCAACCACCAGGGAAACACGCAGGGCCACTCCTTGCTGCCTCCCCCATCCCTGGCTGCAAAATTGCTGAGCCACTGAGTAACCATATCAGGCAATAAGTCCCCAACTGCCACCTTAGGCAGACAGCTGCCATAATAGGCAGTAAATATCAGTTTCCTTGAACAGCTGCTGTAATAGGCAATAGGTTTCAGTCTCCTAACAGCTCCCATAATAGGCAATAGGTTTCTACTACAACTACCTAATTAGGCTACACCACCTCTAGCCTCGGTTAAGAAATCCCCCACCCCTCACCTGTACCAATCCAAATCCTCCTTTACTAATGAAATCATCAACCACCAATCAAAAGTGTACTCGTACTCGACCCTACCCTTCTTGCTTTCTGTACCCCATAAAAACTTCCCACACCCCAGGTTCGAGGCTCTTCCTCGGTGTGTACACCAGGAGAGTCCAGGCCTGGGCTTGGCCAGGGCCTGAATAAAACTCACTTTGTGCTTTTTACATCGGAGTGTGTCTCAGACTGTTTGCTGGGGCCACTTGGGGGAATTTTCGGGCACAACACCTCCAGTTTTCAAATCTTCTATTTTGCTTAATCAACTAACTATGCATCCTTTATGCTCATACTTTTCACATTTTTCTAGCCATTTCCACCTTCCTGTTTGAAAAAAACAAAAACATTCCACTAGAGGCAGCAGATGGGTTCTCCAGCCTTACTAACTTCCTGCAGGGGACACTAAAAGAGTTGTCTGATCTTCCTGTCTCAATTTTCTAGTTTGAAAAATGATGATGTAATGCCTACCTCGTGAGCTTGTTGGGAAATGTTTAAAGAGCATTCTTGGCCAAAGATCAGGGGAGATTCCTTCGTCTTTGCTGGGCCCTACATTAATTAATTTGCTTGTTTTATAAGCATTGAGGGAAAATTTCAGAACTGAAAGATGAACCAAAAAGATTTTCATCAAGTCCTTTTAGTTCTTGCTCTAGATAATAGTATTATCCCCCATATTTCCCACCAGATATCTTTGTGATGCAAAGCTTATATCATTGAATTCTATCAAAAAGGTTAAAACAAACATGATACAGGTCCCTCTGGTCCCAGTTCCTAGGGGTTAGATGACCTGCCTCCCTCTCTTATACTGGAATTGTTGTAGGAAGACGAGGCCCAACAGAGACAAAGAGCACACAAACACCACATTTATAAGAGGAAGGGCTTTATTCACTAGCCAGGAGCTTACAGCATAGAAGAATCCCAAATGGCCACACTCCCTGACTGGCTTGGTCTTTCTCTTTTTATCAACAGTCAAAAAGTTCCACCCCACAAGTACTCTTCTCATTGGCCAGTTTGAATCAAGCAGGAGATGCTATTCCAGCCCCTACGAAACTACAGGATTTCATAGAACTTGGAAATTTTCAAGTTCCAGGAAGTTAAGTTTACAAATACCCAACAGCTGAGTCACCATGGAGAGGACCCTGCAGATGTATCTTTGTCGTCGCCTTGAGGAGACCTGTTCTCCTAGACCTCACCCTTCTCAGGTGTCCTCTCTCAGAATGAGTGGCAGTGATGACACCCAGTTCCACCTCTTTGAATCCTTAACATGAGGCCTTCCTCTCTTTTCTGACAGAAATATGACAAAACATTTACATTTATATTCTTCATGAGAAAACAAGATACAAATATTTTGATGAATATTTCATACTTTGTGTAACTTATAGAAAGTGTTTCTGTTGATTGAGAATAGATGGATACAGTATTCTCAAAGGTCTAATATGTTTTTATTTTGTCTGTTTGGCTCAGCTACAAGATTTAATTTACTTGACATAAGGTCACCCACTCAGAGACCACTATTTATGAGTATTATTTTGATTACCAATAAATATTTGCCTTGTTATTGAGTTTTCTTAATTTTCAAATCTATGATCTTTTATTGGCTTCGTAAACAGCGTTAGATAAGACTGTTTAATTCTGTAGTTTCAAATTAATACTGTCCACAAACTGAAGTATGTTCCAATTTACCTCATTCTTTGGAACCAAGGGTAACACTCCTGGTGATCGTACATCAAACTAAAGTACAATACACTGCTTCTGAGGTTTGCTATCTTCCTTTCTAGGAGAGTGTAATAAATTTTGGGTGTTCTAGTTTTATAGTCTCTAATGGGCACTGAGAGAACATTAGCTAGTTTAATTAAAATGGTACACATGTAATTACTGACTCCAATGCCAAATCCTATAGTCTTTTATTATATTCAAAACAGTGGTCTTATATGACAGCCAGTCCCCCTCAAAGCAATAACAGTTTTTTGTTTGTTTGTTTGATCTGGGATTTTGGTGTTGGTTTTAACAACAAATGCAATAAAATTCTAGGACTCCCAGGTTGAACCAGTAAACCAAACTAACAGTAGCATTGGTATATACAGAGATGCGTCAACCAGTTAGACAGCATAAACATAACAGGATTGATTAAAAATTAAAAAGGAAAAAAAAGAAAGGAAACAGGGAAGGAAAGAAAAAGTAAGGTTACTGCTACTCCTAAAGGCAGTAACCAGGCGATGTGACTTTTTTAGTGGACCTTACTACTAGCACAGTTGAGATGTTGTATTTAAGATTACTCTGTAAATATGATGGCATGTTTTTAGCTTTTCATATTCATTTTGTGGTCCTTGCAATACTTCTTACCGCATATGCCTGAATATTAAAAGCCATGACTCAAGGTGAAGACATTTTTCACTTTCTGTTCATTTGTACCATTCATCACTGCTATGGTTAACTGTACCCAGTTAACATCTTCATTTCTTTGAGCAAGGGTGCTTGTTGGGTGGCCCAGCGGCTTTCATTGGGGATATCAAAGACGAATTGCATTGTGACACTAGGCAAAGATTTCCTCCTGGGTGTTGCTGATTACCCCACACTGGGAGGAAGGGCTAATTCCCATCTGTGGTGAACAAGGCTCCAGAGTTATTCCAGTAGGATAGCCTCAGAGCAAATTAGGGTATGATTTGACTAATGGTATGATAGCCATTTAGATTTATGCAGAAACTTGAAAAGAAACTTGAGGAATTTTTTCTTTATTTTACAAGCTTCACATTCCTCGACCCTTAAGAGGCTCAAAATATTGAGCCTTTCTTTCTCCATGCCATAATTCAAGATACCCAAATCTGAAGTATAATGAAATAACTTCTTTGAAGTCTTGGCCACTCAACATACCAGCGAATACCGTTGAGTTTTTTTTTTCCATGTTAATAGAAACATTTTAAGTAAAATTAGATAATTATGTACATACTCTTTTACCCTCTTTCCATACTGCTTATCTCCTAATTTATGATATACATTGACAAATTATAAGTAGTATTTGGTTCAATTTATTGGTTATCTTATGTAGTTACTAACACAGTTGTTTCTGCTATAATGGACTATATTCTTGTGCATATAGAATCTGCTAACAGATAAAGTCCAAGTCCATGATTTGTTTTACAAGAACATGTAACAGCCCCTGAGTCCTTGGCTGGTCTCCATGTGCAGCCCTCTCCACAAAAGACTGCCAGTACAGATTCAATTTCCTCCAGACTTCTGCAGAGGAGGTTAAGGTTTGTTAAAAGTTGACTTGCTTCTCACAAAAAGAAAAGTTTTGCATTCTAGGTTCAAAATAGTGCAGAAAGCCAGGGTGATTCTAGTGAGATTATGCTGTAACTTAGGTCCTAGAAAGTAATAGTATTCATCAAAAGTAATGAAATTATGAGTACCAAATTAAGAAAGAAAGATTGCTGGAGATGTGGTTTCTTGCTGTTCATCTGCCTTCAATTCAATTTCAATTAAAACCCTGAAGACATCTAGTAACTATGCCGAAATGGAGGAAGTTCTGTAAATCCAGCTCAGTGGGACCACCAGTGACTTTCCAGAAGCCCTATTTTACCATACGTGGTGAGGGCAGGGACCTGGAGAATATCTCTTGATTTGGGTGATAATGGCTAAGAAGGGGTGAGGTACGCACAATGGCTGAGTGGCTGGAATAGCATCCAAAGGTATTTTGTTGAGTAGTTTCCACATACCTTTTGTTGAAAGTCTCTTTATTCAGGTCTTTTGTGGGTAGAATTACCACCCAACTAATGCTTGTGCTCCTCCTTTAGGAGCAGATAAATTCCCAAACCAGAAGTCTCAGGGAGAATTTCTGAATGAAGGGTGCATCTCCTCTCAGGTATACAATTCAATAGAAGATAGAGCTCCAGACGCTCTTGTCTCTGAGTCACTTCTGATAAGTATGCATTTAATATCCTGAATAACAGCAATACGTTACGCAAGTCCTGGCCTCCTGTTCAAATCCCATCTGAGATAACATATTTGAAGACTAGCACAGGCCAGGAAGTGTTGTTCCTCTTCCTTCTGTTCCAGTAAGCACACTGAGATGATGTAAGTTTTGCTATCAAAATGAGCTTATGGACATAAAAGCACTTCACTGAGTACATCGATATAGAATTTCAAGACAGTATTGTGTTGGACTAAGACATTAGAAGCAATTTTATAATAAATTTATCTGGATTCTTTCATGTTATGCCTAATTATGAGTCAATTGCATCAATATAATTCCAGCAAAAATTAATTTAGATTATATCTAAACTATAATAATAATAATTTGATATATGTACAAATTTATATATCAGGTTGTTCATCAGGAATTGGTATATTTATAACTTTGTAAGTTAGAAGCAATTTAGTTGTCCAAAAACAGGTGACTGTTTAAATAAAATTACAGTGTTATTTAATGACTAAATCCATACTGGAAAATAATATTTAGTAATGTATAAAAATAATTATGATTTATTTTGAGCTAAGAGAAATAGGTAACAAAAGAGTATGAAGAAAGTATATGCAAAAAATACACACACACATATGCAGGGAAGGCTTTTCTTTTTTTTTTTCTTTTTAAGACACAGTTGCTCTGTCTTAAACAGAGCACTTTCTTGCTCTAGGCTAGAGCACCCTGGATTCAAGCTAGCTCACAGCAACCTCAAATTCCTAGGTTCAAGCAATCCTCCTGCCTGAGCCTCTTGAGTAGCTGGGACTATAGGTGCTGACCACAATGTCTGGCTAACTTTTCTGTTTTTAGTAGAGACGGGGTTTTGCTCTTGCTCACACTGGTCTCTCCTGAGCTCAAGGGATCCTCCTGCTTGGGCCTCCCACAGTGCTAGGATGACAGGCGTGAGCCATCGTGCCTGTCAGATTAGGCATTTATTAAAATACACACTCCCCCCCCACACACACACACTCCTAGAGACTGATAAGATATTTTAAAACACTTGTAAGAGATTTACAAAAATGTTAATAGTAGAGGAATTCTGGATTTTTTTTTAAATTTATATCTGTACTAAATTACATCTATTCCCCATAAATGAATATATATTATCTTATCTCATAAGAAAAAGTAATCACTAAAAAGTGAAAAGAGTTAACATAGTGAAAACAATTAGTCATAGTGGCTATAAGAGATTGTGTAGACAAAATACCTGGCTGATTGAATTTTTAAGTCTGCTGATTATGTAGACAGAGCTTCATCTGTTAGTCTTGGCACACAGACTTCCATAAAGTCCAAAGGCAATGTAGATAAGAAGAGCAGGGGTTGTTAATTTTTCCATTAGATCCACCGCCTCATTCTCTTCAGCTCCATCTCTCTCCAGTCCAGTGTATCATCAGTTAATTCTGAGCTGGGCTAGATGTTATTTGTGGTGGTGGCTTTCTGTTACTTGTAAGCAGTGAGTGGTCTATGGCATATGTCCAAAAAGTCCAGATGTTAAGGAAGATCATTGATTGTAAAGAGACAGGGATATTTCATATTCCCATAACAAAGGAGTCATAATATAGCAATAGTCAAAAATAGAAAAATAGTCATCTGTAAGGTAAGCATAAATCATTTTGCATATCATAGATCAAGACTCTGAGTCATACAGTAGGCATTTTTTTCAGTTTCCCCTTATTTAACTCAAATTAAAAATTAAAATTTCCTGAGCTATTGACCCAAATCAGCAAAATAAATACTTGGGCTTTTGCTGTATTCCAGTAACTACCACTAAATCATAGCTAATTTCTTTGTCTTGGATGGATTGTACCACATTTCTTCTTGAGAAAGGCAGTGAATATGTAAGGATCCTGGTAGTTGCTGGTCTTTATTTCTTTCTTGTTGTATAAATCATTTTCACTGCCTAATTTTAACTCGGAAGCAACCTTTGAGTACTCATTTTCTAGGGACAGTCATAACACTTTCTATCAAAAAATGTTTGAAAACATTTCAAGCAAATGAGAAATCCTAGGCACCCCTTTTGAAATGCGATAACCATAATAAAATATTGCCCTATATTTGTTCATCATACTTGCTTTTTATTTTGTTGTCTTAAAAAAAATCTTATATAAGTAACATGGATGTGAGGCTGAGCAGATAATCCCCAGGTGTCCACAGAACATCCGGCACCTACTTCTTTATCACTGCTGCTTCTGTAGGCGTGGCGGTGTGGACGCCACATATAGAAATTCATAACTGCACAGAAATAAAACCTTAGTGTGGGGGTTTAGGGCTGGCCCTAAGTGCCAGGATGAAACAATTGTTTCAGAGTACAGCGTTTAGTATGGCTCAAGGGACTTTCAGTGCAAATGTTGTTATTTCATTATTGAAGGAGGCAGTATAGAATAAACAAAAGAATGTAAAAGGATTTATCTTTTATTTTTTATTTTGTGGCCGGGGCTGGGTTTGAACACACCACCTCTGGCATATGAGGCCAGTGTCCTACTCCTTTGAGGCACAGGCACTGCCCTAAAAGGGTTTTTTTCAAAGTATTCCTGGAGACCTCATTTACTTCTCTGGATGCCTGTATGATAGTGTCCTCTTTGCTGTTCCGAAGTAAGTTCAACAGGTAGCGCCCTGCCTCGGATGGCATCCCACCCTCAGTATTCTTGATTTCCCTTGTTGAAGTTCCTTTTTCCTTTCCAGTGGTTCTCGGCCTTCCTGCTGCGGCCCTTTAATACTTGTAACTCACAAGTCCATAGCACTTTTCAACTTGTGACAGAGGATACACTGTACTTTTTGCTTCTTTAATCTCCTCCTTCTACTAGAAATTGATCCCCACGAAGGCAGGGTTCTTCTGTATCTTGTTCATTAATCCACCCGCCAGCTCCTGGAATCCTGTCTACCTTATCATAGGTGCTCAGTAAATATTTTGTGAATGCATGAATGAATATATGTCTCACATTCAAAAAAGACCATACCTGAACATAAAAAATGTAAATCATTACTTTTTTACTTAAAGAGAAAACTGTTAAATTCTTCTGTGTGACTTCCCTCATTTACATTTGCTAGTGCATACTGCAGAGAACTTTGTATAATTCTCTTCCCAAAAATCTGAGGCATTTTAGTTCTCGACCTTGTACTTTTGTCCTCCCTGAGCCTGTGTTGAGCACTGAGGCTTAAAGCAAACCTCTGTACATTGCCTCCTGCTTTCAATTGTGCCAAACTCCATTCCTTTGGGATATGGACTTACAAAAGATTGAGGCAAATGCCTTCTTTCTTTGGGGCAACTAGGGACTACTTTTTATGTGTAGTTGGGATAGTTTGCATTTGTGAGATTTGGGGATAGTATTTTGTGTTTTGCTTTTATTGCTGTCAAAGAAATCATGAGACCTAAATTTACGTTTAGGTCTTCGTTCTTCTCTGTCTCCTAATTATAAGAAGGAAGTCAGGCCTTTTGCCCCTTCTTTTCTCCTGTGGCAAAATCTTCTGGTAAACAGCCTTTGCCCAAGATGTTGGAAAAGCCTAACCTCACTGTGGAGCTGATGCCAGGTGCCAGATGCCACAGAGGGAGTGAGAGAGTAGAGCTGACCCAGGGTGGAGGAAAGGCTGGGAGCTGGGGCCGTGGCGGGGGATGGGGGTGGTGGGGGATGGGGTGTGTGTGAATGCAAATGAGCTACAGTCGACCTTGACTTTGGTGTGAAGTCAGATGGGAAGCCATCAGAGGGTTTTGAGCAAAAGAGTGGCATATTCTGACTTTCACTTCATTTCAGGATTGCTCAGCTGCTTGTTAAGTGTTTTCTGAAGGAGGCAAGGGATGTAGCAGGGAGAAGAGTTGGAAGCCACTGCAGTAATCTTGGCAGCATATAGTGATAGTGGTAGGGATGGTGAGAAGTGGTACGCTTTTGGGAGAGTGGGCCTTGGGGTATTATTTTTGAATGCGAATTAGGGGCTTAAGTGCATTGACTCATGTAAACCATCCCTCCTTGTTTGGACCCCGTTAGCATATATTCACGAGACTGGTGAATTTGAGTACAATCTGCAGGTGCAGACAGAGCAAAGCTGACCCACACAGGCCTTGATCTCGTTAGCTTTTGCTCTCATACATTTATCAAAATACAGGCCAGGAAATTAGAATCCACAGCCCTCCTTCCATCAAGTCTGCGTAGTCTGAGCAAGGATTCACATAAAGTCCTTGAAGTTTTTTTGCCTTTGTTGTTAAAAAGGTAGTAAGTGCCTATAAAATGGATTTTAAAAATGAAGCGATGTTTACAGGGAGTTCTGCTAATGAAACAGCAGGCTCTGTCCATCCTGGACTCACATAGCCATTCTAAAAAAGCCAACTTCTTTTATGTCCATTTGACAGTCTATCTTAAATTGGAAAATAATTAAAATGTTCTGAATTTGCTCAAATTTCCACAGGGGATCAATTCACCTTCTGGGCACACAATTGTATGTTCTAACAGGCTTACACAAGGCAAAGAAATACCATATATTACAGCTCAAGCGGTAATAAGAGACGGAGATAACCACCTCTTGAATAATAATTGTTAAACCCTTCTTCACCCAAGGCACAGTGTTCCTTCACAGGAGAATAATCACGTGGGAGAACATGCCAATTATAAGGCAATTGGTTTGTTTTTCTAGCAGACTTGCTTTATTAGGAGTCCCCTAATGTGTTACACATTCTGTTACAAAGTGTGACAATTTATGGTGCATTCTGGGGATTTCAGAAAAGGGAAAGATCTTGCAAATTATTATCTGTGACAGAATTATAATTTTACAAATGATTAATCTCAATCATCCATCTCTTTTTCCTCTTGGGTTAAGTGGGAAAATTATATCCTGCAAAATTAGCTGTCAAAATGTAAGCCTGTGGTTTTGGAGTATTCGTGCTTCAGGAAAACGAAAAAAAGATCTTTATTAATGAGGTGGATTAAATAAATAAAAAGGTTATTGTAGGAGACATGCTGCTCTGTTGCTACAATATGTCTCCTGATTTTCCAGCAGTCAGATAATATTTACCAAATTGAATCAGGACTCAATGTGACTATCTTACCAGTTCCCAGCATCCCTACTACCTACATGTGGTATTTTTGCCTACACCTTTCTTTTGGAGAGAGTACAAAAGATAATACATACTATTGTCTTCTGTCATTCAAAGTAAACCGACTGGAGGTAAATATTTTGATGACAGAATCATTCGGAAAGTATTTGAGAGTGGGGCAAAGTGTATACACATTATGAGACTGATGTTGAGATCAGAGATCAGTAATTCAGGGCAGAGGAGAGAATTGACAGAGAAAATTAAAAATTGAGAACTGTATGAGCAAAAGAAGCAAATTTGAAACCAGCCATTTCACTATACATTATTTTGTAACTTTAGTGCAATGAACTCCAAGTTGCTGTCAGGATTATGTACATGGGTCATTAGGAAAGTTTTGAGACACACAAAAGTTAGGAAATGTAAATCCACACAAATGGGAATAGCTGAAGGCTTCCCAGCAACACTGATAAGCCGAGCAAGTTGGAACATGCACAGGTGAATCAGAAAGCACTCTGTCATCCCTATTTCTTGGAAGTGAAATAATGGACCATAACAATGTCTCAAAACTCTCATAGTGACCCACATATCACCTACTACTTGGACTTGTGATTGCATGTATATATGTGCCATCCTCGCTGTAGCTAGGCTGCAAGCTCAGTTTCTGGAACATACTAGACTTTCCATTAATAAAATAAGAAAGGAAGAAAAGAGAAGGGAATCCTGGTAATGCACATAATTAAAAATAACTGTGGCGCATAGGTTGGGCTGTATTCATAATTAACACCAAAACAACTCACATCTTGATGTATTTTTTTTAACTTAGAAGAAAGAATCAGGGTCTTTAAGTTTTCCAAGCTTCCAAAATAGAGCAATAGAGCAAAAAGTGGACCTTGTGCACTGGTTCATGATTCTCAAGGTTGCATCACATACAGAGAGGTGGCTACTGCATTCTTCGCCCTCAGGCTGTGCTCTGAGTCCCTATGATGGTGTGAAAAAGAGGATGTTTGGATTCCACCTTACGTCTGCTGAGTGTTAAATTCATCAAAACTTCCAGACCTCAGTACATTTTAATGATACAAAGTCACCCCGATAGTCTGCCAGACCTGAGGACCCCGCTAAGGACTGTAGCTGCCATTGCCTGTGAGGGGGAACAGGACTTCTGGACTCTGCCCCCCTTTCTCTTTATGCTCTTGTTTCAGTCTGGATCTTCAAGTGAAAGAAGGAAGATCTCATACAAATTTCCTCAATAAGAAAGGGAGTTGATAGAGGATATATATGTGCTGGAACTGGGAACTGTCCCAAGAGGAGGCCACCCTGAGGCATCTACAACGTCCTTCGTTATCCTGAGCCACATCCTCTCTCTCTCTGTCTCTCTCACACACACCCACTCACACACTCATACACATTCACACACCCCAGAAAGTCCCTCTATCCAGTGGTATATCCCTTTTTTTCTCTGCATTCTCTATCAAAATATTTCTACTTTCTATATGTGCTGAGGCTTTTTACATATGTGGGATCCTGTACTCCCCCTTAATTTCTGCTCTTCAAAACTTCAGTTTCCATGTATTCCAGGAGAACTGTGCAAACTCTTGCTGTAATGACCATTCCTCAGCTTCTCTCACTCTCTCTGGACACTTGAAAGAGAATCTGAATGGCTGAGCCGGCTTTTCACAAAAGACTCTATCTTCATTTACTGGGGAAATACCTTTGGGTCAGATATCCCCACTACTTCAGTCATCTGGGGTTAGACTTTGAGAGTCACCGTGGCCAAGGTGTGCCTGCCTCTGGACCATCTCTTCAGGGAAGCTATGCATGTGGCAGACACCTGGACCTTGTAGAGTACGTCTTAACATCCGCTGTGTGTTAGAGTTATTTTTACATCTATTTATATACATATCTTATCTTCTAATTTTGCAACATCATTAGCCTACTTTCTACATTCAATACATGCTATTTTATTGAGAGGCATAATTATATCTCTCCTCTTCTCCCCTGTATTGTCTGTCTTTCTTCGCCCTCTCTCTTCACTATGCCATTTCTCCTTCCTTGTTCCCTTCCTTCTTTCCACATTCTTTCCACAACATAGAAGGACTTACTATGTCAAATGCCAAGCTAGGGATCTTAATATCAAAATTTAAAAAGGGATGTATTTGCTCCTATCAAGATGCTTAATATCTAGTGGGGAAAGAGATGTCTACAGCAGGATGTTATATTACGAATAACATGCTTGTCCTCTTCACATTTTTCCTTCCCCTGTCTCATGTAGCTTATTAATTCCTTCTTCTTTGCCTTGAAGATTTTTTTTCAGGGCAGAAAACGGAAGCAGAGATGTCAGTGTTTCTTTTTGCCTTTTCTAATACCTAACGTCATTGAGAGGATGTCGCATGTGTCTCAAGGGGAAGTTTGATAGCGGGTGTGCCTCTGAGGAAAAAAGAAAACAGAAGAAGTGGGCCTTCTCCAGCTGGGAGGAAGCATGTGCTTGGGAAGGGGGTTGCCAGGAGGAGGGGTGATCTTGCCCTCTGCCAGCAGGGCCCCGGGGAGGTTGTGGATTGCATAGCAAATGGTGTTGTGCTGTGCCCGCAGGAGCCTTCACAACAGCGTGAAAGTTTCCGAATCCTACCTACTGCCACCATTGGAACTGGAACGTGAATTGGGGGAAATAACCAGTGTCCAGAAACCCATCTTCAGAGCAAATGTGAGGCCCTGGGACCACACACATGGAGGACTTTCCACTGGGGAGTGGGTACAACTTGATACTGGCTGGGCGAGAGTGGTCTTAAAAGGAAATTTAGGTAAATTTAGAGAGAAAAAATACTACTCCTTGTAAGAATAAGTTTGTGAAACCATTACATATGCAAACATATAACTGGAATCCAGTAATCTTATTTCTAAAGGCAGTTGTTAAAATGTACTCTGCGATACACAGACGGGTGATTAAGTCTACCTTGTGACCATGAGCATGAACTTGTGGGTGTATCACTGACTTTTGCAATAAAAGTGAAACCATCACCTAAAAAAAACAAACCAGAGACCTGGATGCCGTGGGGCGAACTTCATGAGGTCTCCTTGCCAAGTCAGGAGACTGCCAGCTAACCCTGGGAGGGTAGCTCTTGTTTAATATATAAAATACATTTATTTTATATTAGAGAGAGGGAAGAGAGGTGGGGAGAGATGACAAACAGAGTGAGCAGAGAGCAGAGCAGGGAGATGGTGTGGCATCCCAAAGAAATGGCTTACTGTTTAATCGGATGCAGTAAGTAGTCTCCTACTGTTCCCACAGCCATTGTGCCATTCAGCGAATTCGTTTACCCTTATGAAATCTCATTCAGTTCCTATTCTTAGAAATGAAGAACCTATTTTAGAAAAATTTGGGGTATATTGAACTTGTATATAGGCTATTACTTAGAATGTATAAAGCATCTTATTAGAGTTATGTGCTGTATGTAAGTAGTTTTCTAAGTATGAGTAACTTAAAGTTTATCAGTTTCAAAAAGTATCTCAGTTATATTCTAAAACTCTCACAGAAGGAAGGTACTATTTATTTTAATTCATCAAAAAGATTTTTTGCTTAACTGTTACCTCTTTTACATGATCATACAGGTAATATTTATCAGTAAGTATACGGGACCAGGACCTGTTACTGTGGTGTGTATAGAAAGAAGTAAGTAATAGACAAGGTTCTTGCCCTGCAAGAGATTGCAGTCTAGTACAGGAGGACAATATGAAACAACTTTGCAAAATTGTGGGAAAGGCCATCAGGGGTAAGAACAGCTTGTTGGGGAGGATCAAAATACGCTACTTAGAAATAGAACACCTGGCATGAAGTTAATTTTCAGCTGAAAACGACTGAGAATCAACAGATGAAAAAAGTTCTCTGCCCTCCTTTTGTCTGCCTAAAAGCAGATCCTTTCCTCTTGCCTCCCCAGTGAGAGAAGGGTGTCGCTTACAAAGAGGCCATAACGGAGATGAGTTTGCAAAAACAAACCAGGCTAAAGTACCCCTGACCTTCTGTCAGTTTCATCTACATGCTAGTCACTTCCCTACAATTTATGGTCCCTTGAAGCCCAAAGTTCTTCCTTTTGTTAAAAGAGTATATAAGCCTCCAAGTCTAACTACTTCTTTGTCCATGAACTCCCATACATGGAAATATGTATACACATTTTGTAGCTTTTCTCCTGTTAATATGTTATTTGCTAGTTTAATTTACAGGCCCCCAGGGACTAAACTTAAGAGGGCAGGGAAAGAGTTTTACCCCCTTGACAGTGTTTCATAGGTCATGAAAAATAAGGAAAGACTCTCGCAGAGCAGAGGTGACAAAAGAGACAGGACAGCTACATGTCACTGATGTCCTTGATGGGATCACGGGACGAGGAAGGGGCCTTAAGGGGTCAAATCAGAGAAATCTAAATAAAGTCTGGGCTCTGAGTCAATAGTAATAAATCAATGTCAGTTTCTTAGTTTTGAAAAATCTGCCACAATTATGTAAGATTTTATCCAGGGAACCGAGTTAAGAATATATAGAAACCCTATAATACCTTTGCAAATTTTTTATAAATCTGAAATTATTTCCAAATGAAAAAGGTTTTAAAAACAAACAAAATGTTAATGTTATTTTAATTCTGGCAACCAGGTTCTTTGTTGATGAATGATTCTACAGGATTGTATTACCATTACTGATCCATATTAACTATTTACCTTGTGCCAGGCACCATGCTCTGTCTTTAGATGACCCAGCTTCACGCTTGCAACGTACCTGTGAGGTAAATGGGCTGATTATCCCTGTCTTACACAGGAAAAAGCACCTTAGAGAGATTATGTAATTTACTCAACGTCCAGAGATTATGTAATTTACTCAACGTCCCACAGCTAACAAATGCTATAAAGCTTTCACAGGCCTTAGAATCATCAGAGAGACTGAATTATTTTCAGCAGAATTAGAGTGTTGGATGTTGGTGCTCTATGATACTTAATTCCTTGTGAATCTGAGAATGGACAAACATTTTGCTGGGCCTGATATTCAATTATCAAGAACAATTCATTTTACGAATTATGGCACTTGTGTGTATGTGGTATGTGCTTTAAAAACAAAAGTGTATTGTGCCTGTGATTTCTGCCAGCTCTTCACCATCAGACACGATCTGTAGCAGCAGGGACCCCAGCTGCTGTGTATTATCTCCACTGAACAACTCTGCCCTGGTCCTTCCAGCCTGGGTCTGTTTGCTCCACAGAGGGTAGCTCATTGTATGCTAGAGCCTGACTGTATGAATGTGCTGCTTTCAAGAAGGGGGGGGTCCAAATCAATCATTTCTGATGTTGAGAATTTACATTTGAAAAAACACTGTTCCCAAGTACCCTGGACACAGCCATCAAAAGAGAGAAAACACAGGGAAATGCCTGGTTTGATCACTGTGGTAGGGGTTTGTTTTGTTTTGTTTTGTTTCGTGATTCTAAATAGTCAACTTAAGCATTTTTATCCTGAACTGATCCAATTAATTAATTATGCTATCTTCGTCTAAGACCCTCTGGAGAGGAAACAAACAAAAAATATCAGAAACACAGGAAAGAAAGAGAGAGAACAAATAATCAAGCGTGAGTAATGGGAAGACGAAACAGATAAAATCATATTTGCACCTAACATGTTCCAACCCCAGATTTCTTCCAACTCACATCTTTTGTTTGATTCTATATAAATATAGCAAAACTCTTCAAATATAATGCTGTTCTTGCCTCACTGGGCTGCAGTGGCTGTTTACATAGCCTGTAGATAAATAGAAAATTCAATCTGCTTATTTCTAGTAATGATATCAGCAAAAAAGAGAGTTAACGAAGGATGCTGCAAAAGTGCGGTGTGTTTAATAAAACACTTTCCCCAGGAATTGAAAGAAATCTCTGCATGTGGGATGCAGCCACTCATCACTAATTCAGAATCTCCCTTCAGCATCAGACTTTTGTCTTTTTTTCTTCCTACTAGCCGCACTTTCAAGCGTGATGGCTTGCTGTGCAGGCTTCCCTGCTCTGGAAGGGAGCTCAGAGGGAAGGGAGCGGGAGAGTTCATTAGGGGTATTTCACAGTCACTCAGATCCCAGGGTCTCTGTCTCATCTTTGCAGATCACACTGCTCATGGAGAGTCTTTCTTTATTTTGTTACTTATCCTTGTACTGCCACAAGTCTACAAAGACAGGGCTCCTGCGTGTCCCCATTCACATCAGTGAAATGTGAGCACAATTCAAAGCCTGTACTGTATGGGGGTATATTCACCAATTGCAAATCAGCTTATTGTATTTTTAAAATTCAACATTTTCTTGAAAATGCAGCATTTGAAGATGAAAATCTTATTTTAAGAGAAGCATATTATAAAAAGGAAGAATAAAATAAAGAGATGAGAGAGAAAGCAGGAAGGGAGAAAAAGAACAAAGCAAACTCAGACAAATGTACAAAGAGAATGATCAGGTACGACTCTGTTTTCAAATTCAAATAGCTGACCTATGAAAACCAAGTTTTGTTTAAGGTTTTAATTTACTTCTATGCATTTATTTCTTTTCAGAAACCTCTCCTCAAAGCCAATCAGCATTGCTAATGTATTGGTCACGTTCCAGCCTTGAGAAGTCAAACTGAGCCAACATTATTAGCCCTCTGCAAAAATCAAAAGACTTAAGACTTGTTCTCCATCAAATACTCCTTTTTTTCCCCATCAGCTTTCTGCATGTGGACCCTTGATTACAGCACATTCTCCTAATTACCAGGTCTACTTTGAACACATTGCTTTATTCCTGGAAAGCCAACGGCCATTATGATTTTATCGCTGAAATCCATAGTTACAGGTGGGCATTTGCAGTTTTAACATCAGCTGTCTGTTCAAAGGGAACATGGTTAATATGATTTAATAGCAGCTATACGTTTTTATGAAGCCAGAAAGGAATTCATCTCATTTCCCACTGATGAAACTTCTGAAGCTCCAAAGAATGTCTGGATGAAAAATGAGCTGAATTCTCCTACTTGAAACCTATATATTCTCATCTCTGCCTCCATGCAGTATTTATTCCATTGAATCTATATTCAATCTAATTTTCATTCTGCCCAAGCTGAACTTGAGGGCTGGGAGGCCAGTCTAGGAAGGTAGAAGCTGTCCCCATTTGCTTCTCTTTATAAAAGGAACAACTTTCCCAGAATTTGAGCAACCTTCTAACACTTGCATTTCTTTGTCTGAGTGACAAGGTTGTGGTTGACAACTGTGTTCATGTATTTAGTTAGTGTAGGAGGAGTGCATATGCAGAGAGTCCCTTGTCCCAGGAAACAGAAGCAGGTCTTCCTCAATGTTTTGGTCTCCAAAGAGCATTTATTCAAATGCAGCAACACCATATTTAGCTAAGATTTAAGGATTTTCTTTTTCCCCAGACCACTGGAGGGATAAAAGAGTTCTTAACATTGTACTAGACTTCCTTAAATGGCACCAAATTTACGAGTATCCATGTATGTCTACCATTTATATTTAACAAAATATGAACGATGTCCTTGGGGTTTGCAATGTGGTGATACTGGAGCCTTCTATGTGCAAGGAATTGGGGTAGGTGCTAGGGAATAATTAGCATAGTCCTTGACCTCAAATTCTTTAGACTCTAAGTGGGAAGAAATGCAGTAAGTAAGGATAAATAAAGCGATAATTTAAATGCTAAGTTATGATAGGTAAGAATATATGTTACAAGTCTGTAAGACATTGCCAATGTTTGCATAATCCATGAGTGTTTCAAGTTCAGATAAATAGTATGAGCTCAAATTAATGTTGTGTCTTTGAGATACTGTGAGGACTCCGCTCCGGACGCAATATAACTACTTCCTACATGAGCAAAACATGTTTTGGGTACTTAGGCACCCCGAGGAGTCCCCCCCCCGCCCCCCTCTACTATGCTGAAGTTTCAATATGCTGATCCACTTTCATTTCTGCTTTGAGGCTTATTCTGTATTACTTTTTTTCTTTTTACTCACCCGTACTTTGAAAGCCTGATCTTAGAGTCTGCGTTTTAATATTCTGCATTTCCGATTCTGTTAGTTTTCTCTGCAGCCAAATGTGCTTATACTCTTTTTCACCCAGTATTAATAAAAAAGGATGTTTGCACAGCAGGGAAGTGTATTCTCATTTATCTCTGACCAGAAATGTGAAGAATGGAACAGCCTGATGGCCATTATCTTAACCCTATGTGACCGCAAACATTTTGAAGTAGTGGAAGAAACAATTGGACCACGAAATCCTCATTAAAGTTTCCTGCTCTTGGCATGAGAGTGCAGATTAAGTCCCCTGTCACATTTCTTATATGGACTTTTCTTTGCAATAAATAAATATAAGATTATTTTGTAGTCGACAAAAATAGAGTCATCCAACTTGAAAGAGTACAAAACTCATGAGCTCTCAGTGGGAGTAGCTTGGCGTATCATTCCCTGAAATTCCTCCTCCTACCAACCACCCCGTTAAAGAGAAACATTAAAGGTCACGGCAGTGTTCCTCTCTTGTGATGTCCCAGCTATGCTGCCGAAGGAAGTAAAAGCCAAGGAAAGCAATTTCGGTGATTTCTGCAGTGACAGGATCTTCATATTCGATTTGCTGACTACAAAAGTCAAACATAAATGAAAGAAAAAGGATAGATGTGTCAGTCTGCCCCTCACACTGAATGTAAATAATTCTGAGACTTTATTTGCATAAGAAACTCTTCAAGAGTAGGAAGAAGCAATCACACACATACAGGACTAGTAAACATTTTTAAGCAAACTATAATCAGTGAAGTATGATGACAAAGATTCTTTAGGTAGATAGTCTCTCTAATAGCTATTTTCTTACAGACAGGAAAGGTTTTCAGTATTTCTGAATATGCACGTGGATGTAGTCAGTAAGTGGCGAGCACCACGTTTCCTATACACCATTCTCCCTAAATTAATGAGTTGAGCACAAATTAATCTAACAACTGAGATTTCCTGCATATCTATTATGTATCTAACACAAAAGGAAAAGAAAAAGAAAGAGAGATGGTCCCATTTGCTGTCTGATAGCCTTGACAAACAATTAAGCAATTAGTAAAAAGCCTGCTTTGAACGCAGATAAGGAAACGCTGAGAAGAGGGGAGGCTGAAGCGGCCTGAATGAATGGGAGGCTATTTGGCAAATGCAGATAGGAAGCGGGAAAGAGGTCAGGCAGTGGCAACATCAGAAGAAAAATAGCTGGAACACAGTTTGGAAGGATTAGTGTCCCCCTCATAATGGAGGGTACAACTGAAGTACTTGGTCGAAGCACCAGGACTGTTGTTTCCCTGGGCTACTTCGTGCCAGGAACAGCGTGGAAGCACCACGTCCTCACCACGTTCCTGGCTGTTGGAGGGGTATCCGTCGTGGAGCAGGGAAGAGGGGGCTTCCTTCCAATCTCTTATCACATAAGGGAACTTGACTCTCCTCCCCCACCACTCAGGCCACCCTGGGCTCCTTTCTGGGCTGGTGGATGTCACTCCTTCAGGCTGAACCCCCCTTCCCTTCCCTTCAACCTCAGTGCCATTATCACGATCCCGCAGCTGTCTGCTCTGACGACTAGGGAGGACGGTGGTGATGCAGACATAAACCATCCAAATGTTAACGCAAGATTTAGAATTGAAGTCAATCTGAGAGAAGTGACCTGTAGGACGAAAGGAAACCAAGTAACAAAACTGGCAAAGAAAATCGTGATTTTGCTAGATAAAATATTTAGAGAAAGCCAGTTTGGTGTGTGTGGGAGGAGAGTGGTTGGAATTGTAAAAGGAAAGATGAAAAAGATGCTAAATTTTGTTTAAACTAAGGCAGTAGGAGAGATATTCTGTAGGGAGCAACATGCCAAATGTGTGTTTTACTTCTGTTCCCAGACCTAGCAGAGTGTCTCGTACACAGCAGGTGCTCAGACTTGTTGGTGGAATTACCCTGGGACCGAGGATAGTGCTTTTTAGCAGCTGGCATATAGGTCATGACTCCAAAACCAAGTCATCATAATTCCAAATGATCATAAACAATCCCAAGTACCTTTGCCCTCTCTACATTGCTATGTGTCACTTGTAGAGCATAGAGTTTGAGGGTGGGAAGTGAACTTCACATAGAAGTTGTCACCTTTTCTGTTAATCTAAAGTACTTCCTGGAGTTTTATTTTCTTCAAATGAATTTTGCTTCCCAGTTCAAGACAGGCAAAAATTATGAAGGAGCTAAGTTGGGTGGTTCTGATACAAGTGGGTGTTTCTAGAATTCTGCTTCCTTGTTCATTCCCCTGTGGTGGTCCCTGTCACTTTTCTCCGGGGCTTTATGGAAAACCACTAACACAGGGTTAATGCCCAACTGGTGGGTTTTCCCTTGTTGCTCTGGATACTTGAAGCTTGTGGTTGGAGCAGATACTTGACAGGTTGACTGGGTAAGCAGTTACTAGTAAGCAAAAGCCACAGGGGTAGCCCTAAACTCAGCCACACACCAGTATTCCTGGGATATGAGGTGTGGATGAATATTCACAAGAGAAGGAGGAATGCTGCGAAAGGGTGGAGTTCTTTGCATGCGCAGACATGGGGGAGAAACAAAATCATGTCTCCTGAATGGTTAGCCCAAGCCCAAGACAGACTCTGCCTTACTCAGGTGGTTCAAAGTTTACCTTTTCTTATCCCTTTTAGGTACCAGAGGTTTGAATGAGCCACAGAGAAGCAGTGGCAGCTGATGTTGGTCCCATGAAATTTCTAGAATCTACTTGGTCATTCAGCAGCTGAGCATCTGAACAAGGTCTCAGTGCAGCCAGCTTGGCCTTGAATGTCTCTGGTGTTCGTTTCGATGTGCACCAGGCTTGAGGTCCTCTGGCCAGGGAAGAGCTATTTCTTATACTTTCTCGTGTTTCTCACTCTCCCTCCTGGGAGAGGGGACATTTGTTAACAATTAGGAAGACAGACAGAGCTTTCAACCATCGCTCTCCCCCACTGTGACATGTGGGCTCTGAGCCCTGGCGCCCTGAAGTGTCCAGACACCAGAAGAATAGGAGCTTCCTTTTTTCTGCCCTCTGTGAAAAATGTGGCAGGTCCACAGACACAGAGGGGAGAAAGGACACAAACAAAATCGTCCACTCTTCCTTCCTCAAGGTGAGAGAAGACTGAGGTTACTTCAGCTGGAGGGAAGTTCCTTATCCTGAGATGTTTCTCAATAAACTGGCCAGGGCTGCTGCATAAATGTTGTTCTGCAGAGAACACACTGGAGAGGTGAAAGTTGCTAGAAAACTTTCTGATTGATTTCAAATAAAACTTTTAGTAAGTTCTATTTTGCTTTATTGTTTGATTATGCAGAAAGTACACCAAAAAATGTATACACAATTTAAAAAAGAAGAACTATTAAAATTATAATAGGTCACATTTGACTTCTGAAATTACAAGGGATACAGGATATTATATACAAAATAACAAATGTTATCTATGTATATTGAGTGTTAACAATTCTAATACATTTTTTCCTTTAAATTGTGTATGTATTTTTGGCACCTTCTGTATATTGTCAAATTTGTTATTTTTATTGAATATTTATTACAAATGAATTTTTATCTGTTTTGTTAAAAATAATATTCTTGATCACCAAAGAAACCATGAAAAAAATAGAAACTCAATTGTTTGGCTAATATCCATCCAGATCAATCTAGTGTTTAACTTGGGCACCAAATTTATTGTCCTGGGTCTTAAGCTCCCTCCAGACTGCCAGAAATTCCCTTGACCCCTTCTAATCTGAATGACAAGGTGTAGGACAGAGCCTAGTGACCTCAAAAGGACTCCTGGACGTAGGGGAACTGCATTCGTTGGAGGTCAGATGCTGTGGAAGGAAGGGGCCCACCAGGAATGGCACCACGTCCAGACTTAATTGCACTTGCTACACACGGCTTATACTACTATGGCTCAGGGGACAAGTGTAACTGACCTGCTAAAAGTTATGGCTGCTTCTATATGTGGTCACAGAAACACAGAGGGGATAACCCTTCAGAGAACAAAAACTCCTCTAAAGACCTCTAATTACAGACACCAAACAAACTGAAACCAGTTCTTCTCCTTTCTTGAGATTCCTAGGGCTTAAAAGGCTCACAAAGTACTTCTTTCCCAGATGGCACCAACACACTAGTAAATCTGCATCATTTATATGGATAAACAGTGGGTACCAGTGTGTCAATCAAGTTATAAAATAAGCTACTGGTAATGCTTTGACTGTTCACTGTCGTTTTATCGCCAAAGCTACCAAATACATTCTGCATCCTCAGATGTTACAGATAGAGGGTGCTTCAGTGATTCCCGGTTCAGGAAAAGAGGGAGGCCTGGAATCCTGGTTTATGGCCTTGTGCTGCATGAAATAAATTACCTGTAAATGTGTTTGACTTGCACTGGCTCCCCAGTGTTTTTTGTCAAAATGAAAAAATTAGGGAATGTCCCAGAAAAGTCAATGTATACTTTTTCTTTAAAATGTTGAATATTTGAGGCCTGGTGCAGTGGCTCACGTCTGTAATCCCAACACTCTGGGAGGCTGAGGCGGGCAGATTTTCTGAGCTCACAAGTTTGAGACCAGCCTGAGCCAGAGCAAGACCCCCATCTCTAATAATAGCCAGGCACTGTGGCGGGCACCTGTAGTACTAGCTACGCGAGAGGCTCAGGCAACAGAATCGCTTGAGCTCAAGAGTCTGAGGTTGCTGTGAGCTATGATGCCATAGCAGTCTACCATGTTAGACTCTGTCTCAAAAAAAAAAAAAAAGTTGAATATTTGTCAGCTCCAGGCCTGCATTCCTGACTGGTCACCACAGCCTCCACTGTGCCCAGTATAAGTTTGATTTGAAGGCCTGGTGTGTGGAGCTATGTAGCACCTTAATCTGAACTAACTTCATTCTTTTCCATTATCTGCCTGGCGTCTAGATAAATTTGAACTTGTGAGTTCTGTTCTACATCCTGGAGTAGTTACTCTTTTATATATCACTTCCCCTGCTGCCCATAAATAGCTGGCCTAAATTTTCTTAAAACATCCATGATTAGATGTTTTAAGATTAGACTCTGAGAAGAAGTGGTCTAGAAACTACTCCTGTTCCATGAAGGATCTCTCCTCAGGTAATGAGTAGATCTGACAACAGCTTCAATTTAGCATCTGTGTACCCACAGGGACGGACTAGGTGCACACGTGTTTAGACGCTTAGAAAACAAACAGAATGTCCATAATCCCTCTAGATAAAAAATGTTATCTTAAGTTTCATAACTAATTGAAAGGATATGTGACAGAGTTACTTAACAAATAGTTTCTTTTTTTATTAATTTTAATTGAAATCATAACTGTGTACATTCCTGGGGCACAATGTGATGATTTGATAAACAATGTAGAATGCTTAAATGAAACTGAGTAACATAGCCATCACTTCAATTACTTATTTTTTGTGGTAAGACATTTAAAATTTACTTAGTCTTTTTTAAAATTTAAATACATAGACCTTTAGTTAAAAGATTTTTTTTAATTGTTTGGGATTCATTGAAGGTAAAAAGCCTTAGGTTACTGATTGGGTTTGTTAGGTAAAGTCCCTCTTGTAATTGTGACCCACTACCCCTAAGAGGTGTGCCATACACTGGAACACCCCCCCCCCATGAAAATTTACTCTTAGTTATTTTAAAGAATACCCTTGCATTGTACATGTTAGGTGAGATCGTACCAAACGCCCTCCCAGACACATACTGTCATTTGATCTTTGATAAGCCTAACGAAAACATGCCTTGGGGAAAAGAATCCCTATTTAATAAATGGTGCTGAGAGAACTGGTTAGCCGCTTATAGAAGACTGAAACTGGACCCATACCTCTCACCACTGACAAAAATTGCTTCTCACTAGATAAAAGATTTACATTTAAGACATGAAAGTATAAAAATACTGGGAAAGAGTGCAAAGAAAACACTTGATGATATTGGCCTGGGAAAATATTTTATGAGGAAGACACCCCTGCTAATTGCAGCAACATCAAAAATAAATAACTGGCATTCGAGCAAGCTAAAAAGCTTCTGCACAGCTAAGGATATTACAACCAAAGCAAAGAGACAGCCCTCAGAATGGGAGGAGATTTTTGCACATTATGATTCCAGCAAAGGTCTGATAACTAGAATCTACAGAGAACCCCAAACAAATTCCCTTTCTTAAATACATCAGGAATGTGAGCAACATCTGTTTCTTTAATAAGCAGTAAGCTCCTTCTCTGGAGCTCCGACAAAGGAAAGGTCAGTCCGAGATGGCATCACTAGGGTAGTTCTAGGGAGGTAGCATTTCAGCCAGGCCTTGAAGAGGAAGCAGGATTTGAACATGGACAAAGTGAACAGAATAACTTTCTGTGTTGAAGGAACCATCTGAGAAGAGGACAGAACAGGGGAGCTAAGAGCTAGAGCAGTGCAGTTGGCCTGGAACACAGCCAGGTTCTCAGACCTATAAGTCCTGAACTATTTAAAGTTGCAGAGTCTCAGGTCCACCTCCAGAAGTTATGTTTCAGTGGCTGTGAATGAGGCCCCAGAATCTATCTTTGAAACACCACCACAGGTGATTCTGTTGTGAAGAGGGCTGCAGTCATACTTGGAGAAAAACTTGCATGGCTGTAGAGCAGGTGGATGTCAGGGGGATTGCAGGGTCTGGACCTCAGACTATCTTTACTTCAGGCTACAGAGTTTAGAATTTTTCTGTGGGCAAAAAAAGCCTACTTTTCCTGGCAGTTTAATATTTAATATTGGCATAGGAGAGGATGTGTTGATGGTGACACCCAACTTTGTGTCCTAAGAGGCACCATTCACAGAAGCAGGGAGCAAGGCGAGAGAGAGAAGGGTCATGGTCCTCAGTTCAGCTTGCAACCTTTAGGTTTGGTTGTCACCAAATTCCCTTTGACCTTCTCTAACACCACCAACCATGGGAAGGGTGGGCACCCAGGCTTCGGCCCAGACTCTTCTCACGTTGGGTGCTGAACATGGAGTTCAGGATTCAGTTCCTCGTCTGAAAAAATGGACGTGACAGAACATCTTCCCTCATTTGTTGGGGATCCAAGTTGGGCAAAAGGCCTTTGGAGAACTATCGGTATGTAGGAAATTATTTTCCTAGAAGAAAGGTAGATTTTTTTTAAGTCTCTAGCATGATTAAATGAATGCCAATATACATATTTGGTGGTATACCTGTGTTGCCAGAATATGTCAAGGTAAAGATCATTATAAAACACCAAGAAGAAAAAGCAACCTGGATAAAATTGTATGTCTAGAATGACTCTACTTTTTAAATTATTGTCTGGTATGTGGGACATACAGCATTACAATCAGCAGTTGTTCTCTCTGCTGGTGAGATTGTACATAAATTTTTTTTGCTTGATTTTTTCCCCCGTATTTTCAAAATTTTCTTCACAGTCATGTATTACTGTTGTAGTCAAAAAGCAGAAATTTTATTTTTCAGTTTCAGGGCCTTAAAGCCACTCAGAAATTAGCAAAGTTGGGGAGATGCACACTCTTAGGGCCTCTCTTTTATTCTTTTATTTTGACTTTTCCTACTTAAACACAACCCATTTTTTTTTTTTTTTGATTGAGCGCACGTGTGCAGTTTAGGCAGAATCCTCCAGGGAAAGGAAAAGAAAACTACCCAAATGCATGCCTTGGGTTTGTGAGGACTGAGTCAATATATCTCGATTAGAACCAGGAATCCTTCCAATATTTACATTGGATTTGCTTCCAAATGTTTGGCTTTTAATGGGTTGTAAATAAATTGGGAGAGACACAGCACTGCAGCATAATAAACACAGAGGATGCAAAATGTCTGGAGAAAGGAAAAATAAGAAATTTGCAGCAACAAGTCAATTTTAGCTATAAAAGGGACACAATTTTATTTAGAATTTTTCTGATGTTTAGGGGGTGAGGGTTTAAAAACTGGGGTCCATGAGAAAAGGCTGGAGTCATTGTACTGTACTGTGCCCGGGGTTTTCCTCGAGACAGAAACTGGAAGCCTCTGGAATGTTTAACATGCTGCTCACAGCGTGAAGCCAGAATAGATCAAACTGCATGCAAAGCTAGGACTAACTAATGTTAGTGTGGAAGACTTCTGAAGTCTGGAAATTAACAAGATGTGAGGCAGAGAAAGGCTGGTGTCTGCATCATATGCATTCCTGCGATTATCAGAGTGTACACAGACCAGAGGGGCATAGAGCCTCAGCAGTCTGTATTGTAGATGTCCCCACGGTGGGAAACATGACCAACCAAACTGGATTTCCAATTGACTCATTATTTATGCATAAAACTCATTCAGCGCAGTGTTGTAAGAGACAGAAATGATCCTTTCTCTTCATGTGTCGTCCTGCCTCTTTTTGTTCAGAACAACGTGAGAAAGTGAAGGCAGCCGGGCTTGGGTGGATAGGAAAGAGAGTGTACGGGAGAGCAGGCTGTATTGTGTAAAAGATTTGCAATGTAAATCACACGGGTGAATTTCCAGCAATTACTAAGAGAAATAAAAAGGTGAATAAAGCAATATAAAGTTGGAAACCTAGTTTCTCATTGGGTCTTCGTGCCAACTCCATATTTTCAACAAAAACATATTTGATACAGAAGCGACATGAAATATTTGTAGAATTTAGCCACTAGCTTTTTCTTTTGGTCTTCATAAGAATGCCTTTCTAAGAAATAGTCTCGAATTTTTGTAACAAAGACAATTTATTTTCCTGACTGCTACAAGAAGCACTAAGACCTCTAAAATGTTTCTAATGTTTGATGATTGAGGTCTAGATTTTGGCATTTGTATGTGCTTATTTTTGCTTTTGTTTTTGTTTCTGGAGTTGTTGGATAGGTGGGTCTATGCAAATCAATAACTCTTATAGTTTTCCACGTAGGACTTATGTAGTTATTTCTCTAGAAGCTCTCTTAATGATTATCTTGATCTTTCAGAAGAGCAAATATAAGTATAAAGCAGAAATACATTTATACCCACCAATCTCTTGCTGGTTTGGCTATCGTTCTGTTTTGAAATATTAATATTGCCATTGAAGTACTTTTTCCTACTTGTTTCATTTCAATAGTCTCTTATTTATGAAACTATAGCATTGTTCTCCTTAGGCATACATTCAGAAATTCTATCACCCAACACTATTGGTAGCCAGGAATACTGAACATAAAAATACAATAAAGACAAAGTTTTATGCCATAGTTTTTCTCCTATTAGGTTTATATTGAATATTTGGGGGGTTTTACAAGTGTTTAGTCATGGCTGGTTTAACTGATAGAGAATATGCAGCTCTATGCTGTAGAAGTCCGGTAGCATGCCAAACTTTCAACATTCAAATAAAAATCCTTTGAAATGGTCATTATTTCTCTAAGAATTTATGAACTGCCTCACTCTGTTCATCTTGAGTGTTCATCCATCTGATTTCATCCATCAACACCAAATGAGGGCAATGGGAAGATGATGTTGCTTCCTCATGAAGTACTGAACTCTACAATAAGTGTCCAAAAGATTCAGAAGGCTAAATGCAGGGCTACTTCTTTCTTTTCTTTTTCCTTGGGTTGATTAGGGCAAAAAATGTGTGGGATGTGGTAGAAGACCATCTTTAAAGGAAAGTAAAAATTGAGCATTAATCAGATCACCACAATGTTATTTATTACCAAATTTGAAAAAAAATATTAGATACAACTTTAGAATACTAATGAAACAGAAAGTTCACAGGAACATACTTATTTGGAGCTCATCCATGACTTGTTTTCTGTTTTTGTTTTTAGCTTGACTCTTTAAAGAAAATAACCAAGAGGTAGTAAAACTAAAAATGAGACTATTGCAATAACAAATCACTTACCTATTAGTATACCTATTAGTATAATCAGAATGGAACAGAGAGATTTTTCCTCCCGATGTGGCTTCTCTTTTATAATATGCTAACATTTATATAAAGAAATGAATAACATTTATTTTATAAGTAAATATAACTTATACGTGTGAGAGAAATTTGAGTATATGTTGAGTATCCGCTGGATTCACAAGCAACAGTGGTTGTTTTTGAGGAACTAAGGGACAGGGATGGAAGAGAGACTTAATTTTCATTGTATTCCCTGCTTATTATTTGAACTTTATACCAAACATATTATTTTTACAATATGTGTTTTAAATGTTATTTAAAACATAACAAAACAAAAGTTACACTTTATCTCAGATGTGCCTAATATTACTATCATGGTGGGCCCAGAAAACTTGGTCAATCTCAGGTTTATTCCAGGGAAGAAGAGATTTAAATGTAGATGCTGCTTCCTGAAGTCATAGCTCACCTCCTTCAGCTATTTTGTACCATGTCATGTCCCTGATTTTAAATGGTTTGATACAGTGACATCATACTCAAGTTTTACACTCTAGTGATAGAGGCACTGGGGACAACAGAACCCAACAGGTAAGTTGACATGGCCAAAAAGTATGTCACTGACCTACTTTGGGTTTGATCTTGGTATTTACTTGAGATAGAAATATTTTTTCCCCACAAACTGGGATATTTATTCCCACCCATATCAATTAAATGCAATGGCAAAACAAATCTCCAAGGCAAATGCCCAGAATCATGAAGTGGCTACATACTTGTAATAATATTTTTCTAAAAATTTTTCTATTCTCTTCGATTGCTGCAAATGAATTGCTATGGGTTTTTAAAAAATAATTCTAATTTCTTTTAAATTTCAGATTAATATGAGGATATAGATGATTAGGTTACATTGTTTGCATTTGTTAGGTAGAGTCCAAGTTGTTGTTGAGCGCTTTACCCAGGAGATGTGTTGTGTACCCTTCCGTTATGTCCATTAAGTGAGAGTTGACCAATCTCCCCTACTGCTGCATTGCCCCTGCTTGAATTTATCTACTGGTTTCATATTAGTAACAAGTACACTGGATATTTACTTTTTTATTCTTGTGATACTTTGCTAAGGAAAACGTTCTTCAGCTCCATCCAGGTTAATACAAAGGATGCAAACTCTCTTTTTTTATGCCTATATTCCATGGTATGCACACAGCACCGTTTATTAATCCATTCATGGGTTGATGGGCACTTGGGTTGACTCCATATCTTTGCAGTTGTGCATTGAGCTGCGATAAACATTTTGGTACAAGTATCTTTATGCTAAAATAATTGTTCTTCTAGTGAGTAGATAGCCACTAATGGGATTGAAGGATCAAATGGAAGGTCTACTTTTGAGGAAAAATTTATGCTTTTTAAAATCACTTGCCTGTTGTTTTCATTCAAGGAAAGGGAAGAGAAAGGTCACCAAAAATTAGGCAAATCTCAGTCAGAAGGGACTTCAAAGACCTATCAGGGCCCAGAAGAGATGAGGATTTAGTGTCTCAGAGCTATTTCTCCTCCCAGTAGTAAGCCTGTCCACAGAATGTCCCCCTCCTCCCAGCGGTGTCCCTGGTGTCCCTCCTGTGAATTGTGTTTCTCTTCCCTTACTTGGGAGAAGGCTGAGTCAACTACCCTGTAGGTACTTTTTATAAAAAGAATATTTGAGACTTCATCAGATGGAAAAACTGTTACTGTGATAAAGGTTTATCTTTTAAATATCATGCTGGTTTTCTGCAAGAACAGTGATATATCTACCAATGCACTTTTTAACACAGAAATAAATACATAAATCTCTGTTGTAGATGAAATTATGAGCTATGAATTATTACAGTATATGTAGCAATGTGAAGCCTTTCTTGGTAGGAAGTATCATATGCTTTTCACCATTTTGCAGTGACATCAAATATGAGTCTCTGAATTAGAACCCAAAACAATTTTCTCACCAAAATCATTTTGTGAAAAGTACATGAAATAAGCTTGATTTCACCCTTTGAAAGGAAGTAATGAGACTCATACCTTCTCTTTTCTTTGAGGTTCCACTGGTAAGTGGAGGAAGGACATCAGTGTTTATTTTCACCTGTTTTTCTGCAGCATCCTGCTGGTGACATCAGTGTCCTGTCAAGGGTACGAAGGGTAATGAGGGCTGTGAAACTCGAAACGAGCCCAGTCTGAGAACAGCTCACGCAGTCCTTTGCATTGTCTTTGCCACGACCTGAACATATGAGTCAGCATGACTCATTTGGCTTCCTGACCTCACCAATTGTCTGGCTCTCCATATTTAATACAATCACCTGGACTAGTTTCTCTGTTCATTTGTGTGACCTCATGCATTTCACCTTTCCTTTGTCAAGCATCAACCTGAAAATTTTCCTCAAACATTAAGATGCATTCAAAAACTTAGATATTCAGGACCATACAGGGAAAACGTTTTATGGCCTATCTAATCTGATAGCCAAATTTTATGTTTTTATAGCAAAATATTAAATTCTTTGGAATCCAGAAGGTATTCACCACTGAATGAAGGAACAACATATGTATTCTTTGGCCAGTCTAGTCTCACTATAGACAAAGGATCTGGGAATGGGGAGACTTCAAATGAAGCCATAACTAAAATCTGATTCTGTACTTTCTACATTTACCCTCTTCCCATCCCCCAGACTCATTCCTGCTTTGAATCAGAAATGAAAGACTGGGAAAACACAGAAATCCTCTCCTCCAATATGCTTTCTAGAAGAAGTGGTTGCAGCTCAGAAAAGTGAAGGAGGGCCTTGTTTCAAGTTGAATTTAAGTCTGAAACCTCCACTAGCTAAATGATGATGGAATTCCAAACAGAGTTCAATGAACTCTGTAGCATCACCCTTGGCTGTGCAGGAAGTGGGGGCAGGGGAAAGCTATACAGTTAGCAAAGGGAAAAAGCTTTCTGAAGCAGAGAAAAAGCATTTCTACAGCCAATTAGACAAATCACCCTTAAGAGAAAACATATTTCTCGATTAAAGCCTGCCAGCATACAATATTTCCCAATTAGTTCAAAGAACACAGTCGCAGATGTGTGCCAAAACATGCTGCATTCTTTAGAAGTCCTTGTATCAATGGTTAGGATCTCTCTGATTTTATGAATGAGTTCCATGCTGTGTATGTGTGTGTGTTCCTTTAAAAAGAAGAGATTTATAATCGCAGAGATTAAACACAAATATGCTCACTGAAAACAGATTGAAAGCACAGCAGATATTTAAGGCTAGAGTACTGAAATGGGAAAATTATTAGTCTAAATTGTCAGAGTTTTAATTTGTGACACCTTTGATCTACATCCCACTCAAAAAGCTAAAAAAAAAAAAAATTCTTCCTTCTGTGAGTAAGGTTGCCATATTTAGCGAACAAAATACAGGACACCTAGTTAAATTTGAATTTCAGATAAAGAATAATTTTTCTAGTATATGTATGTCCCCACATATTTCCTCGTTTATCTGAAATTTAAATTGAACTTCACACTCTGTGTTTTATCTGGCAGCCTACTCTAAGAGAAAATCAGACCCCAAACCTCAAAATTTGTAAAAGTGTTTATAAAAAGAGTGTGTATATATATGCACATCACTCTTTGCACTTCCTGGCAAACTTTCCTACTTATGGGAATTGCTAGTTAAGGCAGGTAGATCGACAGTAGCCAGGGTGCAAATTCCATCCAGGAGTCCTGCGGGCCTCTGCCTTGAGACAGTCTGTGGGAGAAAAGGCCCGGGGCAAACAAGCTGGAGCAGTGGTAGAAAAAGTGTTTTCTTGCCCACCTTTTACAAGATCCCTGCTGGTCCAGTTTTCTTTTTCTTTTTCTTTTTTTGCCAAAGTCCACTTACAAGACCTACATCAGTCTGGGGATACATCATTGGGCAGGCAACATCAGAACATGTTGTAAATTAATTCCATTTGCAGGGGCGGGGCAAAGAGTCCTGTTCTCATATAGATCCTGGAATGTTAGAGCTGGAAAAGCTCTATTATTTCTACGATCACTTAACCTCTTGCTATCACAGAGTTGGGTTCAGGGAGCCTGAGCGATTTCTTAGGACTCGCGGCAGGAGACAGGAGACTCCTGACTTACACCACCTTTCCACATCTCTGCTACAAGCAGATACCAAAACTGGGGTTGAACCTATGTGACTGTGAAGGAGCTACAACTCTCCAGATTAATATTTCCAACATGAAAGGCCCCTTTGTCCTCCCAGCCGTTTACTACGTATCTGTAATAAGTACAGTGGTGATGGCTGTTGCTACTGTCTGAAAGCAGCAGTATGGCGTAGTGGGCAGATCATGGGTTCTGGACTTAAACAGCCCTGCCCAATTTCTGGCCCAACCTCTCTCTAGTTGTGAGGACTTGGATAGTGTTGGGAATCTATTCATCTCTTAAAGTATACTCTTCCTCATTTGTGGAATAGGGATAATTAGGGTGCCTACTGCAAAGGAGTGTTTCATGTGGGACATAAAATACACAGGCAGAGTTAGGAGCACAGGAACCGGCCCTAGGTAAGCTCCTGGTGAAGGTCAGCCCCAATTCTGCATCACACACAGTTAGGGCCTGTATTTGCTGCGTTCACATTTCAACCGGGAATGATATGCAGTCATCACTGCTTGGAAATAAGTATTTTAAATATTTCCTCTTTGACCAAGGCATAGTATTCCATGAAACAAACAGATGATTTGAGCCAATTATCCCCAAACCAGCAAAACAATTCCATCCTTATTATTCAGAACTCAAGTGAAATGTGTTGAGCAGTGGTGTGGACAGTAAGTCCACGTATTATGAGTGTTCCCCCTTTCTCTCCCACCACTCTAAAATATGCAAATATGGCAGAGCTGATTATTTTATTTTGCCATTTCAACAACTGCATCCAATTACATTGCTGACTCACTTAAAGATGATTGAGTATAGCAGAAGGAAAATTACAGGTCAGCGGAATTTCTCTTTGGCAGTATCTCATGGCTCATTCTCTAATCTTCTTTCATTACTCCACACCCCAGGCATTCATTTCCTTTTTGTAATTTTCTGATTCCTACCAGCCTAACTCTGTCACCCCCGCACACTCTGACAGGCCACCAGGGGCCAACATGACTTTTCCCAACACTGCCTCCTGCATGTCCATTACACTTCCCATTTCCTGAGTTAGCTGATTACATTAGATGCTTTAAGGAGGGAAAACTGAGCTCATGCAGTCCAGCGTGTACCAGACTGATGGCCCAGTTCATTTGGCCTGTGTTTCTACTTTTTGAAAAACAAGATGTCAGCCACAATATGGTGAATTTTTCTGAGTTGAAGTCTCCTTGGAGGTGCGAATGTCTAAATGAGAGAATTTTAAGCCTTGTGACCCAAGGAAGGTAGCCCCAATGTCCCCATGTTCTCTGGGCTTCAGGGATCACTCATGTCTTTAATGCACACTGACATGGAATGTGCCCTATCCTGCACAGTCAGGGGAGGCAGAGCTCTCCCCCCCTCATGTCTGCAAATCCTAAGGAATGCTGACACGTTGGACACATCCGTCCTGTAGTGATTTGTCAGCTCTTGTTCTGATCTGTGCACTGAATGTCTTTGTTGGATGCCTCTTCCACATCGTGACTCTGCTCTGGGCTGCTGCCATTCTGTCTTCTATGGCTAGGCACCAAATATTGAACTAATATCCCCCTAGACTTTTCCAAAGTACAACAAAGAGCAGGCTATGATATTTAACAACATTTTAATAAAGCCTGGGGTGATCAGAGGTAAACTGCACTGGGGGAAAAAAGAAAGAAAATAAAAGAAAGTTCAAAATCACTATTCACATAGTGAATCTCTCTCTTTTAAGCTTTCTCAGCCCCCCCCCCCCATTTCATCTGTGCAATGCTGCAGGATTCAGACTATCTACCCATTCTGTAGGAATTACAGAAATGAACCAGTGCGAGGTCCATGGACATCTTGCCCGGGGCGTGCCCAGACCCAGTGGAATGACCTGGCCTGTGGGGTTGAAGCTGTGAGACACTGACTGTGCCCCGGATTATTCTTCAGGGACATCCTCTGGGAGGACAGGCTTGTCTCAGAATGATGGTGAGCTCAAGAAAACAAGCATTTTCCAGGATCTGGTTTTGAAATGCAATCAATTTAGAAAAAATTTCTTTTTCAGTTCAAATACACATCACCCTCTGCATCCTCTCAGTTTTCCTTTTTTGTTCTGTTCTCTAAAACAAGTACAGAGTCGTTCACTCACTCACTCACCCAGCCATTACTTACTAAGGAGTGAACTTTGTGCTAGATGCAGTGCTGCCTGGTAGGAGCAGGGGACTGAGACGCTATCCTCTGTTCTTCCCTAAGGCAGCAGAGGTCAGGTGACACACAACCAAAAGCAACTCCACAATATATTATGCAAATTGCAACCTGTGTTCAGTCTGTAAAGGGAAAGGGTATGTGACCTTCTGGGCATTGTAGGAAGCTGCCCCTTCGGTGGGGAGTAGGAAAGCTCTTGATGGGCAGATGATGTTTAAGCTGAGAAAGAAAGGTGAGAAGGAACTAGCTGTGTGAAGAGAATATTCAGGCATGGGTGTGAGTGTGCCATGGGAGCAGGGTGCGTGTGGGACGGGAGCGGGGTGAGTGTGGGACGGGAGCGGGGTGAGTGTGCGATGGGAGGGGGCTGAGTGTGCGATGGGAGGGAGCTGAGTGTGGGATGGGAGGGGGCTGAGTGTGGGATGGGAGCAGGGTGAGCGTGCAATGGGAGCGGGATGAGTGTGCGATGGGAGGGGGTGAGTTTGGGACGGGAATGGGGTGAGTGTGGGATGGGAGAGGGGTGAGTGTGGGATGAGAGGGGGTGAGTGTGTGATGGGAGCGGGGTGAGTGTGCGATGGGAGTGGGGTGAGTTTGGGATGGGAGCGGGGTGAGTGTGGGACGGGAGCGGGGTGAGTGTGGGATGGGAGCCGGGTGAGTGTGCAATGGGAGCAGGGTGAGTGTGCGACGGGAGCGGGATGAATGTCCAATGGGAGTGGGGTCAGTGTGGGACGGGAGTAGGGTGGGGGAAAGACGAGGAAGAGCACTCATATTGGAAGAGTAGAATGTGCAAAGGGTGATGAGAGCATTTCACATGAGCTAAAAAGAACCACAGCAACACCCAGAATCAACCAACTGGTGAGTAAAGACCTGGGATACTCCAAGTATCCTAGGGAGGCAGAAAGCAGAGAAAGATGAGCCCGGAGGGTTGCCGGGGCCACTTTTTAAGGGTGTTCCTTGTAAGCCCCAGTAATGAGTTTCCATCTTATACTAATTGTAGAGGGAAGTTAATGAAGAAAGGGAGTCTGATGATTGGAATTATCATTTTTAAAACCTCACTCTGCAGCGGTAAGGAGTTTGTGGAAGTAGAGCACGGTTACTGGAGGAGGCCGGGTGAAAGATGATCCTGGGGACCGCAAAGCAGTGGAACAAAGTTAAAAGGCTCATACAGGTACTACGATGGAGGAGGAGGAATTAGTGACCCTCGGAGAGTCACAGGGGACCTTCTGGCACCTTGGAAATGATGCGAGTGGTGGTTGCATAGTAACCATGGTAAGTTGAAGCTGGTTGAACCACATGCTCCAGACGCGCGCATTTCATGCTCTTTTTGCTAGGTAGGCGATTCAGTACTTGAATAAAAATGTTTAAACAAACTGCTGGTTTGGGAACTGTGTGGGTCTCAATGCCCTTCCCCAGTTGGGAAAGGCCAGGGGAAGAGGGGAGGATAAGGAAGCAAGAGACCCTTTCGGTGGACGGGCACTGAAGTCCCCCAGACTCACCGGCCCGCATGCCATTTGGGGCAGCTGTGTTTGTGCATCTGGGACTTAGAGGAGAGGCCTGGGGAAAATACTATGGACTGCTCTCATTTTCAGAATTTACTGCCACATTCCAAGAGAAATCAGATAGGAAATAATAAACACACCTTCTGAAAAAACAAATTGTAGGAAGTTAAACAGGCTCATAAAATCTTAAAAAGTCTTTACACAGACTGTCCCTGGTTTCTATTGAAATTCCAAAGTTCTGATGGTAACCAGAAGCACTTTTGGGCTTTCACTCTGTGTATAATAACATTTCTGAAATTCTGGCAGCAGAGAAAGAACCCATAAGGGTCATTCTTAAAAATCATGATTGGCTTAAATTTCACTATTGTTCAAAAACTTTCACAGAAACACAGTATAACTACTTATACTTGTGATTTTGAAGTGATTGCATAAAATTCAGGCCAGACATCATGACATTTGTGCCTACCAAACTTTTAGAAAAAATAATCAAGAAGCATCATTCAAAGCAGGCATTTTAATACCTGAGGGATATGGTAAGTTATAATGTCAACTTTGTTAATTTAATATATACTAGTTATAATCAGTGGCAACGTCTCTGCACCCACATCTCCCAAAAGTTACACTTTTTCTCTCTGGACATGCAGAAAAAACAGAACAGAAAATTGCAGATCATTAGAACAAAACAATTACCTTATTTTTATTAATCATATGAATGAATTGGATGGTTATTTTCTCTAAAATAGACTAAATCACTATCTGCTGTCTTAAACATATGGACTGGTCTGCCTCCCAGATCTTTTCAAGGTGAGTGACTATCAGATGATACAATAAAAGGCCAAAGTAAAAGGGGGCTTGTACTTTTGTTTCACCTACTTTCCCCACTCTCCAACACACGGCATTGGCTACTGACACGCAGACACATGGAACTCTTATTAGGTGATGTTTTTTCCAAAGAAGAGTCCAGAAATATAAACCCTCTCCCTAGTCAATGCAAACAATGTAACTGAATTATCTATACCTTCATATGAGTCTGAATAGAAAACATTATTTTCTTTGATTTTTAAAAACGTCGCACAAGTTTAAAAAATAAAGAAATCGAACAAAAAAATATAAACTCTGCAAAAAATATAAACTCTGCTAGGGATCTGGTCCATGAAGAAATATGTTTAGAAATGCTTCTGCCACCCACTGAAAAGACTGCACACCCAATCCGCAGGTCATTGTAATTATTTAAGAATGAGTTGTCAGCAAACTGCACTGAGAGTCACACACAACATTTACGCTGCCTCCAGCTTATTCACGGTGGAGCCACACAGTGCTTTTCAAGGGGGCTGGGAGAATAATTTTCTGGACCATCACCACCCAGTTTACACCAAGTCACTGGAGACGCAGAAACACTTTTGAGACTCCTAAATCCCAATAAATTATACAAATTATCTGTCAAATGCGAGTTTGATTTAGTAGGCACTAGTGCTAGGCCGGCCACCCCAGGGGAGCAAACCCAAAACCATTGATGGAAAATACAGAAAGCCTGGAGGGCACAAATTCAGTAGGAAAAGATTCCAGAGCCATATGGCGCCACACAGCCAACATGACAGTCATTTCCTTATGCACACTCTCGTGTGCATACTTTATAAAGCCAGTCCACACTCTTTTAGGGAAGAAGGCAGAAATAATATAAGTATTCAAAGCATAGAATAGGTGACAGGAGGGAGGGCAGTGGTAAAAGTGGTGAGAGTGGTAAAGGGGTAATCTCCAGCTATGTTCTCAACTGTTATGAGAGCACAAAGAGAGAGGGTTAAACTAAAAGCAGGAAAAATGTAAATCTAGATTCAGTTTATTGGTGGGTGAAAGAAAAAAAGCTAACATTGGTGGTCCGGGAGAAAGCCAGCACGGTGCAGGAAGGTCTGTGCAAGTGTGTGGCGTCACACTCCTAGTGTCAAATCCAGGCTCGCTCTCTTCCTAACATTGTACCTTTTGATAATGATAATTCTCTATGCCTTAGTTTCCTGGTCAGTAAAATAAGAATAATTTAGCACCTTCTTCATGAGCTTCTGTTGAGGATTAAATGACTTTATTCTGTTAAAGCACTTAAAGCAATGTTTATAAAATAAGTAGGCTCTCAATGAACATTAGATACGATGACTTAGGGACAGTAAAACAATGACTTCAATGACAAATTTTTCTCCTAACCAATACTTTTGTAGGCTCATTTCATGTTTTATAGCAGTGGTTCTCAACCTTCCTAATGCCACTGCCCTTTAATACAGTTCCTGTGGGTTGCCACCCACAGGTTGAGATCTGCTGTTTTATGAGAAGGCAGGGAGAAGCAATTTACAAAAGTTTGTGCACATTCTCTTTGCTTTATTTTCCACTGAAAGGTGAGAAAGACTGTATCTTTTGAGACAATCTCATTCTTTTTCTTTGTTCAGGGAACATGAAGAACCCCGTGGTTGTGTCTTTGCTGCTGTGTCAATCCAGAACTAACATTCCTGAGATACATATGTACTTATTACAGGAGTATTTTCACAAATCATGTGCCAGGGCACGTGTTAGGGTACAAAGTGCCATGAAGCTGGGCCTCTGCCCTCAGGCTCTTATAATGAATTCCACGGCAACGATGTGAGTCCTAGGAAGAGTAGGGGGGTGAGAATTAGGAAAAGCAGCAGGCCCTGCTGGCTGACGTATGGTTCGTGCTCAGAACAGGCTCCGTTCTCAGTCTTGTTTTTACAACATTTGAAAATTCTCTAGCACATCCCTTGCGTTCCGTAGCCCATCAGAGTTGGAACATAGAAAAAAGTCAACCAAGATTTTCTAGCATTCATCCTTATTTTCATGCCCTGTTACTATTTTCATGAATTTAAAAACATCTATTTTCCTTTGTGTTAAAGGCTTCCTGTGGTGGTTCCCCACTCCGAGAGGAAATGAGATGCATCTATGACCCATTATGTCACTTTGCAGCTGTTTTTTGCTCAGAAATGATTGTTCCACATACAGCGATTGTCTACCTAACTATAACTAACCCATGTCGTGATGTTTACTGCACTATTTTAAAAAATGTAAATGATGTCAGATTTGTTGATTGAAGAATTTTACCGATGTGAATAATGAATCAAGTTCATAATAGAAAATGTCAGTTTTTAGTCTTGCAAAACTCACTTCTACAAGGCAGAAAAAAATATAGAAATCTACGTAGAAATCCAATTGTAAAATGTGTCTTTGCTGTATCGGTCTGAAACTACCAGTAACACTCCCTATTGTTAGAATATCAAAATGCTTCTCTTCGTTATCCCTTCAGGGTATCAGGGATGTCTTCTGATCTATAGATCAAAATCAAAACTATATACTTAGACAGTTTTCAGTGACAAAGGCTACAGAATGTAATTCAGACAATAAGTGAGTGAATCTTTGTAGGAGGAAATATTTTCTTTATTCTACCATGGTATTTGCTTAGTACTTTAACAAAAAATGATCATGGTTAGACTACATTAATATTCATACAAAATTCTCAGAAAAGTGTAAATATACTGTTGGGATAAAGTTTGGTCATGTGTAGTAAGACTATCATCTCCAATTTTCTATGTAAAGTCAGTACATTCATATTTTTTGATTTTCTATAGTTCATTCATTTACTCATGAGTTCACCAGATATATTAATTGTCTACAGTGTCAGGTCGTGCAGTAGGACCAAAGTTGTACGGGAGAACTAGGCAGGCAAAAGCCTGTGCCCGTGTGGACCTGGCATTCTAGTTCCTGAAACTATGCTGTAAATCTCATGGAAAACACAAACATTCCTGTGCACTTATGGTTATTAAAGAATGGTCAGGATAAAAACATTGGCAAACATTTCTGCAGAGTTAATAGCTATGTAATAGAAAATAAAATGATTCATAACAGAAACGTTTTTCTTTTATTGAACACCTAGTTAGTATTAGGTCATGAGCAAAACATTTTACATACATAATCTTATTTGCCCTCTTCAAAATTTGATGAGTTGTAGAGTAATTATTCTCATTTTACACATAAGGGGAGTATGTTTTGCTCAAGGTCATGCAGCTCTTAAATGAAAGAATATGGATTTCAACATACATCTGGGGTCCAAGTCTAAAACATTCTGCTCAATAAATACTGGTTTATGTAAGAGATCGCGTTAACACAATACATTTCTAGGAAATAAAGCCTATTCAGATTAGGTGCTCAGAAATTCTCTATGGAAAGTCTGTCCCTAAGGCTGTAGAATTAGCATTTTCACAAGGAGCCAACAGTGGTGCTACACAATCTTACAGACTCATGTGGACATAATGCTTAACACATGGAAAAGTTGGGTGGTCCCAAAAGGAAAAAAAGAGGGTGCAACATTCCTAAGCTCTGTTTCACTTTGGTTTTCACCATTCCATTGCGTTATTTCATGGCGTGTTTTGAGTCATCCAGGGATCATCAATTGGAGAGAATTGTTTTCTCAGTGATTTTCCAGGCAACTCCCATCATGCATGTAGCTCATTCCCCAGCCCTGTCTAAGGAAAGAAGTATGAAAATAGTCTCGTTCTTTCCAGGTCTAAAAAAGAATGCCAAATAAAGGAGGTCAGTGACACAAAGGGCATGAGACAGCTGTGGAATAAGTGACAGGTGCTTTGGGAGTCGAGAATAGCTGGATTCCTTCCCTGGACTGCAGACTCTGGGATGCCTAAATACTGACATCATGATGGATTGTATTTAGTTTGGGAGCCACATAAATTAACACAGAGGAAGTCTAAGAAAATTATTGATAACTTAAAAACAACCAAACAAAACACCTTCTGAATCAACACGAAAGTAAGAAAACGACAGGCATCAAAAACAAAGAGAAAACCAGAGACTCCATGAATGGCTGAAGCACCAACACTGGTTTCTACTCTAAGGGCTGAAATGGAGAGACGGAGAGTTTTCCTTCTAAAGGCTACATACAGCACAGAGATCAAGAGGGAAGACTTAGGGTTGAGAATGTTCCTTCTGCTTTCAGACCACTGCTGTGGACACTGGAAGAGTTTTTCGTGACTTCTAAATGAGTGTGAGCTTTAATCAGATAGCAAGAAGAACAGTGGACATGGGTCTGAACTTTGTCTTTCCCTGCTGCCACCTAGATGGTGAAAGAACTATGAGAACTGTTCTCTCTCCCCTTCTCTGCTGCAGAGTCACACAGGAGCTCATCAAGCTTTCTGACAGACGCGCCATGAAGAGCTCCCTCTTACCCCTATCCAGGAGTGAACGTGATGACGATGAAAGTCATGGACACCTAGTTATGCACATGAATTTGTTCTTGTCTTCTCAGAATCCTAGAGACAAGCCTGAATGCTAGTCATCTATTGATTGGAGCAAAGGCAGCTACCTGGAGGCTGTGTTTATTTGCGTGCCTGGAGGTGTTTACTGCGTGGTCTAGATTTCCCTGGTTGCTGCAGGGTCAGTTGCTCTGTGCAGGAACTGGCAGCAGCACATCTTGGAAGCTGTGAGTAGTGGTGCCAATACCCCAACAATCTGTCTCACAATTCAATTAAGGCAAGAACCTCAACCTAGCTAGTCCTTGAAATCAGGAAGGCTGAAAGCATTTAGAGCCCTTTGGACAAATGGAATGCTTACAATTCTGAACTTTCATTGTTTCCATTTTGTTATTTGTTTAGTAGCTAGATGTCTTATAAAAATGGCCCAGTTATAATGATCACTGGAAAAATATTTTTGTTTTGATTGAATAAGGACAACATATGGTGAGGTGAGTAATCTCTAAGCCTTCATGCTTTCCCAGGATGCAGAGATTTCTCATGACTCATAGGGACAATAACACAAAGTCCTTGGGCTCTTATGAACAAATCACTTGTTTTATTACATTAATATTCAACTGGATTGAAGAGGTCAATGCTTTGGTTTGTTCAGACCATGGATTACATTTCTGAAGACCCACTCGCTTTCACCCACCACCTTTTCTCAAAAAACTGGCTGAATATAACATATTGGATTATGTTTGAGGAGAATACTGAGAAAGCTGAACTGATGATCCTCCCAAATCTGCTTGTCACCTGCTGTGAGTTTCTGAATCACGCCATGAAGCATAAAGTACTGCCAGGAGTGTCTCAGAGAAAGTGTCAAAAGTGTCTGATTTAATTGTTAGCGTAAGGATTTAAAATGCTGTTTTTCCCTGGTACTAACACCTCTCATTGATTCTGGAGCATTTCCATTTGTTGTTTAACAGAAACAGCCTCCGTATTTATAGCCCTATCACTCTAGAAGGGAAGCATTTGCAATCTGCACTTTCAATTTTGACTCCTAGACTTCTTTTTCTTCAAACACCCTTCCAATGGGTGTCAGACTGCAGTTCAATGAATTCTTTGCAAGTGGTTACACATACCAATTCTCAACTCCATAGCTAACATTTCAGAAAGACCCTGGAGTTCTTTGCTAGTTGAAATCTAAATTGCTGAGTCCTGGCTAGCCCTAACCCCAATAGTCAGGGCCCAAGGGGAGATTGTGCCTATGGTCTTGTGTACATGCCTGCATGCTGCAACCAGAGTCACACCTGGTGGCAGACTACTGTGTCTAAAGTTCGTCACACCTGAATGTATCTATACCCCATCCAATGCTTTACTTATAATGTGATATTAGCATTCTTTCATCAAGATTTTTTTGTTTCCTTTTTTTGAACTTGATGGGATCATTGTATAACTTTCAAGACTAAATCACAAAAGGCAGTACGTATTCTTCATCTCTCTCTCTCTCTCTCAGCCTTAGAACTCGGGCCTCCATGTTATGCGGAAGCCCAGACCACATGTAGATGTTCTGGCCAAAATTCCCAGCTAAATATGAGCAGATATTTGATCCCAAGGTTCTGAGAGCTTAAAGCTACACCCTAACCCATAGAAATTCTGAGAGATGATAAACAATTATTGTTTTTTTAAGTCACGATATTTTGGGAAGATTTGTTACAGTATATAGGTAACTAAATCTATTTCTCATTTTCCCCGATTGAGAGATCAGTTTATAAATACATTTTTCCTGTTTGGTCATTACAGATGCTCAGGCAGTTCTGAATCCATTTTTGGTCGTCAATGAAGTTGTTACAAATCAACATTTATGAGGACTTGGAGTATAGCGAGCATTGTTTTAAGTATTCTACATACATTAACATGTGCAGCCTCCAAGTACACCTTGGAATTGGGCACTACTGACCACCATGCTGTACTACCACAGACACTCACAAATGCCCAGGACATTCAGCAGCTCTCCAGGGATAGGAGGAAGAGGCTTGAATGAAATCAGTCTAGGGAGGCCTGGCCATTTGGTGGGCAAGTGAGAATGAACAAATCACTTCATTCATTCATTTTAAAGGTTATTTTAAATACTTTAAAAAGTATTTACTGAGCACCTGCATGTGCCAGAGCTTATACCAGGTGCTGGGGGCATGACAGGGAATGAAATAGAAAATAACCCTGCCCTCATGGAGCTGACCTTCTACTGTACTGACTATGTCTCTTCAACTTCACTGGGTGACTCGTCATAGCTACAGAAAAAGGGGCCCAGTGTGGAAGACCCTTTGGGTCACAAGTACATTCTCTACTTTTCTCTAATTATAAGTAAGAGCAAAATGAAGCATAAATCCAGGAAAGAAAAAGGAAATTTTAAAACCAAATCTACCCCCTCAATTATAAAGAAAAGAAAAAGAGTTCGTTAATCATTGCTGAAGGTAATTTTGGAGTGTAGAACAATTCTGAGGAAGCACATCTGAGTCGGGACTTATAATAGTCAGAGGGAAATCTGGGGACATTAGAAACAAAATGAGATAAATCAGAAGGGGAGATGGGAAAAGTCCAGGGGAATATGTCACTTACTTGGGTAATACAGTCTGAGTCAGCCCTGAAGGAGATACTAGAACTATAAAAATCACAGCTATTTCTAAGTCATCTCTGATTTCATGTAAAATAGCCAGGCCACATGGCAAGTTGCCTGCAATTTCTCTTTTACTGAATTCTGAGGATTTAGAAAGAACAAGAGGGAAGCTACCAAACCTAAATTCTCTCTAAGATACTCAACTGATGGCTCACTGTAGGCAAATTGCAGATGTGCTGAAGTCGTGCTTGCAGATTGACTCCTCTGACTTAAGGGGGTGTTTTTGTAAAGCCACTTACTAGGCTGAAAGCTGGCTGGAGAGCCTGGTTGAACAACAGTTGGTGCCTCATGACACAGAAGCCCAGGGCAGTGAGGCAGGTGTGAGAAAGCCTGGAAGTGGTGCCAGAGCCCTGAGGACTTCCCACCAAGTCTGGGAATGCACAGGCCTGGCCAAGAGCTGGCCTGCGGAAAAGCACTCTTGAACTGCCATAGATTTCTCTGCTGTCTTGTGAGAAACAGTAATCTGACCTTCACACAATCACCTGATTGAAAACCTTACTTCAGTAGCCCCTAAAGTTCTTTCTACTATTTCAAAAATTTTGACACAGTCTTTTTTGTTACAAATGTGGCCAAAAGGAAGCAAATAAAGTCTTGATATATCCACTGATTCTTTTTCTTCTAAACTGTTACTAAGACAAACCTACTCTCTGCACTTTCTTCTACCCTCTCAAAATGAAAAATATAAGAGTGTCATCTAAATATAAATTCCCTAAAGATGGCTTAAATGGAGAAAATCATCAAGAATTACTTATGTGTCAAAATTTGGGATCTGAATTTTTAAGGTGTATTTAACGTTATCTACAGAAACATTTTTTAAACTGAAAAGTAATATTTCTTTTCTTTGTGTTTATTTCAGGATCCTTTTGTCTCACATTAATTGGAAAA
>CAUYQV010031926.1:0-20372 GCA_963574575.1 Galagoides demidoff | reverse complement strand
CCTCCATTCTTGTGATACTTTGCTCAGAAGAACATTCTCCAGCTCCATCCATGTGAACATGAAGGACGTAAAGTCTCCATCCTTCTTAATGGCTGCGTAGTATTCCATGGTGTACATATACCACAATTTGTTGATCCATTCGTGGATCGATGGGCACTTGGGCTTCTTTCATGACCTGGCAATTATGAATTGGGCTGCAATAAACATTCTGATACAAATGTCTTTGTTGTAATGCGATTTTTGGTCATCTGGGAATATACCTAATAAAGGAATTGCAGGGTCAAATGGCAGGTCTATTTTTAGTTCTCTAGGTGTTCTCCAGACGTCTTTCCAAAAGGAACGTATTAGTTTGCATTCCCACCAGCAATGTAGAAGTGTTCCCTTTTCTCCACATCCACACCAGCATCTCTGGTTTTGGGATGCTTGTGATATGGGCTAATCTTATTGGAGTTAGGTGATATTTCAAAGTAGTTTTGATTTGCATTTCTCTGATAATTAAGGATGGTGAGCATTTTTTCATATATGTGTAGGCCATGTGCCTATCTTCTTTAGAGAAATTTTTCTTCGAGTCCCTTGCCCACCTTGAGATGGGATCACTCGTTTTCTTCTTGCTAATACGTTTGAGTTTTCTATGGATTCTGGTTATTAAACTTTTTCCAGAGACATAACCTACAAATATCTTCTCCCATTCTGAGGGCTGTTTGCTTGTTTTACTTACTGTATTCTTGGCTATGCAGAAGCTCTTTAGTTTGATCAGGTCCCAAAAGTGTATTTTTGATGTTGCTTCAATTGCCCAAGGGGTCCTTCTCATAAAATTTTCACCCAGGCCAATTTCTTCAAGTGTTTTCCCTTCACTTTCTTCTAGTATTTTTATGCTTTCATGTCTTAAGTTTAAATCTTTAATCCAGTGAGAGTCTATCTTAGTTAATGGTGAAAGGTGTGGGTCCAGTTTCAGTCTTGTACAGGTTGCCAGCCAGTTCACCCAGCACCATTTGTTAAATAGGGAATCTTTTCCCCACTCAAATGTTTTTAATTGGCTTGTCAAAGATCAGGTAATGGTAAGTAGCTGGAATCATCTGTTGGCTCTTTATTCTGTTCCATACATCTACCTCTCTATTTTTGTGCCAGTACCATGATGTAGATTTATATTATAATCTGAGGTCTGGTAGCATGATTCCTCTTGCTTTGTTTTTATTCCTGAGTAATGTCTTGGCTAGTCGAGTTTTTTTCTGATTCCGTATAAAATGAAGTATTATTTTTTCAAGATCTTTAAAATATGACAGTGGAGCTTTAACAGGGATTGCATTAAAATTATATATTGCCTTGGGTGATATGTACATTTTAACAATGTTGATTCTTCCCAACTTTAACACTGTAATGGAAGTTTTAGCCATTGCAATTAGGGAAGAAAAGGTGATTAAGGGCATCCATATAGGGTCAGAAGAGATTAAACTTTCACTTTTCACAGATGATATGATTGTATTTCTGGAAAACACCAGGGATTCGACTATAAAACTCTTAGAAGTGATCAAGGAATACAGCAGTGTCTCAGGTTACAAAATCAACACTCATAAATCTGTAGCCTTTATATATACCAACAACAGCCAAGCTGAGAAAACAGTCAAGGACTGCCTTTGCGGTATCGCAGAGGTTCTGATAGTTCATGTCTTCATTATCATTATGTTCCAAAAATTTGGTAATTTCCTTCTTAATCTCATCTATGACCCAGCTATCATTCAGCATGAGGTTATTTTGTTTCCATGTTTTTGTATGCATATGTAGATTCCTGTTGTTACTGAGTCCGACTTTTATTCCATGATGGTCTGAGAAAATACAAGGAATGATTTCTATTCTTTTAAATTTGCTGAGGTTAGACTTGTGACCTAAGATGTGATCAATTTTGGAGTATGTTCCATGGGCTGATGAGAAGAATGTGTATTCAGTTTTGTTAAGATGAAATGTTCTGTAGATGTCTGTTAGATGCAAATGTTGAATGGTTAGGTTCAAGTCTAAAATTTCTTTGCTTAGCTTCTTTTTGGAGGATCTATCAAACACTGCCAAAGGAGTGTCAAAATCTCTGACAATTATGGTGCTGTAGGAGATCAAGTGACTCATGTATGTTAGAATCTGTACTATAAAGTGGGTGCATTCTGGTTGGGTGCATAAATGTTGACAACTGAAATCTTATCATGTTGAGTGAGGCCCTTAACAAATATGAAATGACCATCCTTATCCTTCCTTACATTGGTTGGTTTAAAGCCTATTGTATCTACAAATAAAATTACAACACTGCAACACCTGCTTTTTCTTTATAAATGACCATCCCTTTATCCTTAGTCTATGTTTATCTTTTAAGGCAAGGTGAGATTCTTGAATGCAACAGATGTCTGGTCTGAGTTTTTGTATCCAGTCAGCCAAGCTGTGCCTCTTTAGAGGACAATTTAACCATTTCACATTAATTGATAGTATTGATAAGCCAGGTAGTATTTTGGGTATCGAGTTTTTCGAGAATCCAGCAGATGTTTTTAATCCTTTCACCACTGTTGAAGTTGGAATTTGATCACCTGTGTAGCTGCCAGGGTGACTGCTGCAGCCAGGGAGTTCTGGCAGAAGGAGCAGCTGTGGGAATGCAGGCACACGGATCCAACAGCAGGGCTGGGCAGGCTGCACACAATTCTGGCAATCCCTGGTGCCTGGTGACTTCTGCAAGGAGAGCACTTGGCTCACAAGTTGGTCAGGCGAGGGTGCAGCACTGAGGCTGGGAGGGCACAGGGGCCAGGCGAGGGAAGCACAGCCTGGGTAGCACGGCTCTAGCAGTTGCCATCTCAGGCTGCCGGGCTCGGGGTAGGGCACTTGGTCCAGCAGAAATTGGGGACGCTGCTCTTGAGACTCCTCTCACCATCTCTGCAGGCAAGGGGGGAAGGGTGGACTAGAAGTTCAGAATGGCAATGAAAACTTTAGTTCAATTTTTCTGCCTGGCGAGAGAGTGTTTGGAGTCTCAGCAGAGTCCCTCTAGGGAAGTAGACCCCACTTCCTATAGCTCTCACACGTGGGGTGAGACAATAGGTCCTCAGTTCACTGCTCACGTATAGAAAACTTAGAGGATCAGACAAAGAGAAAACAAAAAGAAAGAAAAACACAACTTTCTTGAGGGAGGGGACGGACACTTTTCCTTCAGGGTGTATTTTGTACCTGAAGATTGCTTTCTTGGAGTCACAGCTTGCCTCAGCAGAGGTGACCTGCAGTTATCACTCTTCTCTCTTGGCTTGGCTCCCAGTCTTCGGCTTGATTGGGTACTTTCTGGACATTATCCTTCCATGTGGATGGGAACTTCTATCAGAGGCTGGCTGCAGTCAGCCATCTTGCGCCTCCCTTTTGCTACTCCATTCTTATGATGCTTTAGTAAGAAGAATGTGTTCCACTTCCACCCAAGTTAATATAAAAGATGTAAAGTCTCCATCTTTTTTAATGACTGAATAGTATTCCATGGTATACATAGACCATGGCTGGCTAATCCATTCCTGGGTTAGTGAGCATTTAGGCTCCACAATTAAGAGATTGTAAATTGAGCAGAGACAAATAGTCTAGTGCAAGTGCTAGTGTCAAAGGATTTTTTTTTTCTTCTGAGTAGATGCCCAGTAATGGGATTGCAGGATTAAATGGGAGGTCTAGTTTGAGTTCTTTGAGGGTTTGTCATACTTCCTTCCAAAAAGGTTGTATTAGTTTGCAGTCCCACCAGCAGTGTAAAAGTGTTCCCTTCTCTGCACATCCGTGCTAGCATCTGCAGTCTTGAGATTTTGTGATGTGGGCCATTCTTGCTGGAGTTAGATAATATCTCAGGGTGGTTTTGATTTGCATTTCTCTAAAAATTTTTGATGGTGAGTATTTTATCAAACGTTTGTTAGTTGTTCACCTATCTTCTTTAGAAAAGGCTATTTCTTTTCTCCCAAGCTCATAATTTCCTCTAGTGAGGAAGATAAACAATAAAACCAATTTATGCATCCCATACCAGAATAACAATTATTTTTACAATAAGTTAGTTTAAAAAGGCATCTTTGATTCACTTTAGCTTTTACAAAAGCACATCAGAGCCAGTAATACCTACATCCTAGTGCTATGAGGATTCAGGTACAGCCCTCAAACCAATGAAACTACTAGTTCATATATACAATTAGCAGCAGATGACAGCAGAGAGGAATAGAACAAGCACTGGACATTGAGAGAAGTGGCACCATCTAAAGCCACATTTAATGTCCTTTCATGAAAAAAAAATGAAGATATTTCCTACACTCTTTGCCTTATCCAGTTGTAAGAATTGAGTTATAAGACTATAAATACTGTGTAAAGTCTGTTCTACTTGTAGTAGTATTTGAAGGATCAAAGTCTATAGTGAATAAAAAAACAAGACTCAGGTTCATCTGAAATCATCATGAATCAAAGTAAGATTATAACATGCAGATTGTTAATGTAAACTCAGCCAACTGACTGACAGATGGACTCAGGGATCACAGAGAATTGCTGCACACAGCTGTGTTGAGCAGAATCCCAGATGCGCTTGGCACCTGAATCAATCTCTCTCCTCACCACTCTCTCTCTCTCTGTCTCTCTAATAGACATTAAAAAAATTTTTCCTGCACATACATTAGCAGTAGTCATAGTTGAATACAGCCTAAGATAAAGAACAGAGAACTGCCAACAAAAGGAAGAAATTCAACACCTAAGAAGTAAATATTAAATAGGAAGAGAGGGAACAGGATGCTAGAAACAGGAACATTTCATTCCATATTAAGTCCTCTTAATCAATGTGTGTAAGAGCTCATCTTTCCCCCCAAATCTGCCTCTCTGGTCTCTACTTCTCTTCTGTTCTCCCAGTTTGGTGCCTCTTTGGAAAAACAGGGTTCACTGGTGACAATGCTTAAACCTTCCAGTCTTTAGCAGAGGCAGAGGGAGGGATGGTGTCAGAACTGTCAGAAGTGGCAAAGGAGCTCCATCATCCTGGAGAAAGTAAGGGAAGTGCTGTTCCCTGCTGGAATTTCCCCGGTGTCTGCTGGCTACTAGTGTTTTCTTTGCCTATGGACACCTTTGCTAAACTGAAAGCTTGAAATTATTCTCACTCTTCCATGGATCTGAGTGCTGCCACCCATTCATACCATCTTCAGGAGCTCCCAGAGTTCCATAGCTCAACTAAGGACATTCATACCTTCTGTTTGGAAACCAGGCTGATGGATTCTAGGGAAAATCATTTCAAGTCTTCTGCAGGAGGAAAATTAACTCTACTCTTGGTCAATAAACTCTACTATAGAGAGCAAAATTTATTTTCTTTTCTTAACAATTACCATTTGTAAAAGCTTTTGTGCTTTCTTTTCTTTCCTGTTTTCACCTGTATTTCCAAACTTCAGGAGGGGCAGAGCTTAGTTATTAGAGAAGACAACATCGCAAGTGCCCTGTGTGCTCATAGGCTGAGATGGCCTGTGCCCTGAGGAGTGGAGAAATCCCATTCTGATGTCACAGGATCATACACATCCTGTTCTACACGTTATGATGCCTACCACTATTTTCCTTCTGGTTATAACGGTATGAGTATGAGTGCTTACCCCTGAATAAGACATGAAATTCAAGGACAAGACACCAAAGAAATCCATGCACTATCAAAGGAAAACCCAGAAGAAACACAACCAGAATTTGGATACAAAAAATTATCAGTCTAGAGTTAGACTACTTTTATTTCTTATTTTAGCTGATCTGTCAGGCACATATTGACATCTCTTTGTGGTTGTAATTTGCATTGGCTGATGATGTTGGCTTATTTATAATGGCAAATAAACATATGAAAATATACTGTTTATTAATAAACTGTGTATATACTGTTTTGAAAAATGTCACTTCATAAGTTTTACCCATTTCTAAATGGATACTTTGGGGTTTTTTAAATTGAGTTTTGAAAGTACTTTCAATATTCTAGATACTAAACTTTTATTGAAAATGTGACTTTAAAGTATTTTCTTTTGCATTGGAGCTTGTCTACTCCAATTTATCAATTTCTTCTTATATGGATTATGCTTTTGATATGAACTATAAGAACTCTTTGCCTAGTCCCATATTCCCCAAATTTTCTTTGTCTGAAGACTTAACATTTTACATTTGAAATTTAAATCTGTGACCCATTCTGAGTTAATTTTTGAATAATGTATTACAATTAGGTCGAAGTTTATGTTTCCTCCATACATGTCCAATTGTTCCAACATAATTTGTCAAAAATGATTATCTTTACTCCATTGAATTACTTTTGCATATTTGTCAAAATCCATTGGGCATGTGTCTCTGAGTTCCCGATTCTGCTCCACCAATTGTGCATTCCCCCCACCAAAACGACACTGTCTGAATTATTGTATATATTTAATAAATATTAAAATTAAGTGGATAGATTCTTCTACTTATTATTTTCCAAAAATTTTTTTAATTTTAGCTCCTCTGGTTTCCATATAAGCTTTAGAATATCCTGTGTATATGTACAAAAACTCTTGCAAAGATTTTAATAAGAACTGAGTCAAACTTCTATCTCAATCTGGGGAGAATGGTTATCTTGGCATTTATATTACCTCCCATCTTCCAATCTATGATCATAGAATATCAATGTCTGTCTTATTTGATTTTCTTTGCCAGCTTTGTTTGGATTTCAACGTACATTACTATAATCGTTTTTTAGATGTGTGCCTGCTTCTCAGCAACTTCCAATGGTATTGTATTTTTAAATTGGTGTCTGCACATTAATTACAAGAAATATATAAAAACTCAATTGATTTTTATGTGTTATTGTGTATCCTGAAGCTTTGCTGAGTTCATTTACCAGTTTTAGGAGTATTTTTGTTTGTTTTTTATTATTTGGGATTTCCTACGTAGACAATTAAATCTTTTAAAACAGGAAAAGTTTTATTTCTTCTTTTTCTGTCAACATTTCTTTTCTTTTTTTCCCTCTTGATTACTGAACTGGCTAGAGCATCCACTACCATGATGAATAAGAACGATGAGATCAACTATCATTGTCTTATTCCTAATCTTAGGGGGAGAGCATTCAGCTTTTCACCATTAACAGTATTATTAACAAAGCTTTTAAGAAGATACTCTTTTTTTTTTTTTTTTTGAGATGGAGCCTCAAGCTATCCCCCTGGGTAGAGTGCCATGGCATCACAGCTCATAGCAACCTCCAACTCTTGGGCTCAAGTGAGTCTCCTGCCTCCACCTCCCAAGTAGCTGGGACCACAGGCGCCCACCACAACGCCCGGCCATTTTTTGGTTGCAGCCATCATTGTTGTTTGGCGCGCCCGGGCTGGGGATTCGAACCCGCCACCTTAGGTGTACGTGGCTGGTGCCTTAGCTGATTGAGCCACAGGCACCGAGCCAGAAGATATTCTTTATCAAACTGAAAGAGTTCATCTTTTATTTCTATTTTCCTAGGAGTTCTTAGAAGTCTTATCATGAACGAGTAATGAATTTTGTTAAATACTTTCTCTGCTTTGATTGATTTAATAATGTAGTATTTTCTTCGGTTTGTTAATATAGCAAATTACATTGACTAACTTTCGAAGGCTGAGTGATGGTGAAAATTCTCACTCTTCTAGGCCTTCTCTGACATCATCCAAATAGGGGTGAAAGAAGGAAAAGAGATGCCATCTCCACTGACACTGTGGGGATAGAGAGCTTATTACCAACGGCAGAAATGAATATCCTAGATCCTGACTAAGTCTTCTCTGACAACACCTGGCAAAGGTGATTAGTTTCCTGCAACAACCTTACAAGGGCAAGCATCTAGGCTCTTCTATGCTGGCACAGGTTGGGATGGGGCCAGAGGTATTTCTGTGATGTTTGGGGAGAGTAGAGAAATTGCTATCTAAATGTTTTCTGTCTTGCTAGGTTGCCCTTTTTCTGATCCTTTAACTAAAAAGAGTAGCCTCTTATTGCGGCTCTTTTGGTTTGCAGTTGGTTTCACGTTGCTGGCTTTTCTGCTTCAGGTCTCAAACCCATGAGGCACAAAGGAAACCCACATAAGCCCCCAGGTTCCAAGATCCCTCACTGGTCCGCCTTCTTCTTTCCCCTTTTCATACTTTTTGCAAGTTTGTTTTATAGATAATGTCCGAGGCTTTTAGTTATAGTTAGCAGGAAGAATATGAAAACTACATTTACTTCCTCTTTTCAGAAGCAGAATTCCTCTCCTTTTCATTTAGAATGATATTTTGTAAACAGACAACACATACTAGTATTTGAATTTCCTTATTCATCTTTATTTTCATTTGTGGTTTAATAATATTGGTTTGTTTTCATTATATTTCCCTGTATTTCTCCATATTCTTACCATCTCTAGCAAAAAGTAGTTAAAGATAATATTATAATGAGAGTTATCTATTTAATAATAGTAAAAAAGGGGAATAATTTTTTAGAAAAAAAATTAAATGTAAAAAATAAGATAACAAAACCACACAGGATATAATAAAAATCACACAGCTATAACCCAAATTACAGATTTGTGAAATACTAAGTACTTTCAAAGTTCTTTTTCTTTCTATCCTCAACATACCAGGGGTTTCGCCTTCTGGGTATCAGCAGGTATAACAGGGCTTGAACTGAGCTCCCCTGGTTTAGGCCTCAGTCTATTAAGTCTTAGTTTTACCACTTTGATGTCAACGTTCAAAGATATAATATCCAAGAATCTGTTGGCTGCTGAATATCCCAGGATCATTGAAGAAATGCTTTTCATTTTATTGTCAGACATGCCAGGACAAGCTATGTCCCCTGATAATATTTTTTGCACAGAGTCTGATTTCACTCTCGGCGGGGTGTCTGCAGTTCTGAAACAATTAAGTTCAACCTGGCACATAAACTGAAAAACATCTTGCAAACATGAGGTGCATGTGGTGATCACAGTAAAACTGCACATTGATTTGTGACCTAAGGCCCTCTGAGGAGTCTCCCTGATCTCCCATGGGTGAGGTTTTTCAAGGGAATCTTTGATTAAACTGTAAGATTAAAGAAAATTCAAGTGGCTGGACAGCTCCCTACCCACTGCATGTCTGAGAAGTCTTGAGAACATGTGTTATTCTTTTCAAAGTTGGATATAAATTAACTCTAAATTGCTTCCAGATCAGTCTTTTCAGGCAAAGCATTAAAATAATGATTCTATCGGCCAAAACACTAATTTCTGCTTCAATCACAGACCTATTATAAGTTCCCCTTACCTAATATGGAAGAAGGAGATGCTATCCCCAACCAATCATCCTTTCTCCAGGTCAGCAGATGTGCTATCTGGATTAAGAGCTGCTGTCAACAGTTTGCACAGTTTAGCTTAAATTTTTTGTTGTCTATCTCTGTGAGAAGATTTTAGCATAAATTCCCAAAATACACATGGTTTTCTTCAGAACTCGAAATATGATATCGAAAGTGGAATATTCAAGTTGACCAGAAGTTGACTTTCTGACCGGAAAACATTTTATAGTTTTTCAGATTTTAAAGGTAAATTCTTTGATTATCCTATTTCAGAGACATACAATACTCATCTTCGAGTCTTGTCTGAGGACTGTGAAAAGTAACAACAGTCAGATTGGGGACATAAACCAGAATTCAGAGTACTACGAAGCTAATGAAGAGTTTATCATTTCTTACCAAGATATCCTTCAGTACACTGAACCTGGACACAGCACATCCTGAAGCCTCGAGTCCTGGAGTCCCATGGAGCACAGGCAGGCAGAGCTCCGGGAGGTCTTGCAATTTCTGCCTCAAGGAGAAGGAACAGGTGGATGCTCAGATGGATCCGGACTATGGAAACCTCCTTTGTGTGTGTGTGTTTTTCCCCTTTTTCCTTCATTCTCCCACATTACAGTCCCCAATGAATACTATAGAAGTGTCACCAGGAATCCATGGAGGCCAAAACTCCTACATCATCAATGGAACTGTGGACCCAACGTGGGATGCTCGTTTGTTTTTTGTGTTTATTTTCCCCCATTCTGTACTATCTCTGCTTAGCTCAGAGGTGGGTATATTTGTGAGAAGGTACAAGAGGGAGGAGTAACTAAAGGACCAGCTTTCTGTCCATGTGACCAGAAAGAAGAGCCCCAGGGATACAGAAATGTCTAGAGAGATTGCAAAGAGGGGGCATCTTTGGAAAGTGATGCCATATAACATTTTATTAAGTCAGAACAATGGGTTCACTGTTGAGCTCAATATGTGTGAATCTGACATTAATAAAAAATAACAAAAAAATTGGAAATTGAACTAATAGACCAACCATCTCTTGAGTGGGAAACAGATCCAAGTAGCACTACAAAGACTTCAAAAAATAAATCAATGATGGAACCACAACTGATAGAAGGTGAGCTAGAACTTCCAATACGAACCTAATCAAGTGTATGGTCTGCTAAAACAAAAAACACCAACATTTTCCATAGGATTTAAATGAAACGTATACATCCATAATATTCAAAATGACTAGTATATGAGTCAAAGTTAACTCAGCCTGCCGAAAACCTCAGCTATCATGGGAAAAGCCGCTTAGGATTGGGGAGAATGACTACAGGCAGAGGTGGGTTTGGGGAGGTGTTGAGATAGCCTTGTACGGTCAACATGCTGATAATTAAAGTAATCTGTATAAGTTAAAATGTGCTTAATTGTACACTAAAAAAGGTATATCCCAGCATATGGTAATTTAAAAAATAATATTTTAAAATTGTGAATGATCATGTGGCAAAAAAAGGAATGAATTAATATAAATTTGTTTGCTTAATATAAAGGACACTTTAACCCCAGTGAGAATGTCCCACATCTCAAAATCCCAAAGCTACAGATGCTGGTGTGGATGTGGAGAGAAGGGAACACTTTTACATTGCTGGTGGGACTGCAAACTAGATCTCCCATTTGATCCTGCAATCCCATCATTGGACATCTACCCAGAAGGAAAAAAAAATGCTTCTATAATAAGAACATTTTCACTAGACTGTTTATTGCAGCTCAATTTACAATTGCCAAAATGTAGAAACAGCCTAAATGTCCAGCAACCCAGGAATGGTATATGTATATCATGGACTACTATTCAGCCATTAAAAAAATGGAGACTACATCTTTTGTATTAACCTGGATGGAGGTGGAACACATTCTTCTTAGTAAAGCATCACAAGAATGGAGAAGCACAAATCCTATGTTCTCAATTCTGATATGAGGACAATTGATGACCTAGTACACAGTGGGGGGTTGGAGGAATGAAGAGTGGTGGAGGAAAGGGTTGCAGGGAGAGGGAGGAAAGGAGAGGGTTGAGGTATCAAGAGATGTGACATACCTCTTGGGGACAGGACACAATTATAAGAGAGACTTTACCTAACAAATGCATTCAGGGTAACCTGGTTCTTTGTACCCTCAATAAATCCCCAGCAATTAAAAAAAAAAAAAAAGGAAAGGATATTTTTGTCCAGTAGAATGCATTTGGTGCTTCTGGGGAATCTGGGGTATTTTATTTTATTTGTGATTTACTGAAATTCCTCTCCACGTTACTGTGCCTTCCTGATGATCTACTAAGATCTTGAGATTCAGAAAATGCATTAGTTCCTCCTTGAAGTGAAATCATCCTTACAAACTAACAAAGGGGTACAAGGTTAAAACTAAGTTACCTTAGTTTTAGTACAGGCACCAGAACTCTGCAAAGGATAATGATCAGCCATTGTCCCTTCAATTGCTTGATAATGATCTCTGTTCCTAATGTTTATTTCTTTACCCTGGAGTCATACATAGTAACGGACACACCAGACCAAGGAACTGACTCCACCCACGGTCCTGCATTCTAGTAACCAACCCACCAGACAGTGGCCCACACCAAAAAACTGATGGTTCCACCCTGAAAGCAAACAATTAGCAGGCCCTGATTGTCTAAGCTTTTGCCCACCAAACTGCCTTTAAAAATCCTGTTCCCCAATTCTCAGAGAGGCAGATCTGAGAAATTTCCCCCATCTTCCTGCTGAATGCTATGCAGAATAAGGTCTTTCTCTGCTATAAATCCCGCTGCCTCTGGACACTGGTTTTCTTTTGTGAAAACCACCAAACCCGGCTAGGCAGCTACAGAAGCATCTCATGATTCTTTGTATCTCTCAGGGAATCTTTCCCAACCCCTTATTTAAATTAATTTTTCTGTATTGAACTATAAATCCCAGGAAGGAAGGAACCACATTCTCATCACCTCTCAGCATCATTTCCTAGCAAAGACTCTGGTCTATATTAGATACAGAATAAATATTTCTTGAGCAAAGGAAGTTTCTAAAGGTTCACAACATTCAAATTATAACCTACACAGGAGTATTTTATCCGTTCTAGACAAGGAAAGGAAAGAACCACCTTTCTGAAAGTCATACCACTGGTCTGGTTTCTTACCTTTTAGTATAAATCAGCTTCTCTATTTTTACACCTATGTGAAATTCATCTATGTCCCATACTCTAATACTGTGCTAATAAAGTACCCTTTATATAAACCTCCTATATACCAATTTGCGTGCAAGTGAAACTTCAGATAAGTTAGTACTAAATGATCATTTTGAAATATAGATCACGGAAACCTTTATTTTTTAAGCATGTGCACTGTGTTATGTTTACTACATTAGAACCATTTTGTCTGAAGTTTGAAATGGTCTCACTGTGTAATACATCAGGGGAAAGTGCACTTGGCATTAGCAAACATTAGCTTCGTCACAATGGTTCCAAGAATACATATTGATGTGTAGGCCGCATCGATGGCCAATAATTGTCTTTTCTCCTAATGAGAATAGAAAGGTTCAGAAAAAGTAAATGGTGGTAAGCTTTAGAATCAATAATCTGGGATTTAATGATAGAAGCTAATTACTGTACCACACTAGAACAGGAAGCTCATCAGCCATGCAGAGAAGCCCGTCCACCATACGGAACTGGGTGGATGGGGACAAACACCATGAATACACAACCTTGCACAACCTCAAATCCTTACTGTGGATAAGCAACTGTGAGGGTCTTATCTCTCACAGATTCAGGGAAAATACTGCCTGTTTCCTAAACAATAAAAACACTTCATTTCTCACGTATGGGAGAGGAAATGATGATGGATGAGGAGAGAAAGAAGCAATTGAAAGAGAGATTGGAGCAGAACTAAAAAGCAATAGTCCCTGATACTTTTAAGAAGATGTTATTGAAAGAAGGCTCTGGGGAAGTGACCTGAGCTGCAGGAGTAAATTAGCAAGCAAGCCATAGTGCATTACAACAGGGTACAGCCTGGCTGGTGCCTGGTATTAAGATAATATGCCGAGCAGAGACAAGGGGCTGTGATCCTGCAGGAGTTCCTGGACACCGTGATTATTCTTCCCACAGTGATGAGCTGGACATAAAAACGACAAGCTGTGATAATACATAATGATGGCTCTATCCTTCTCTGTCAGAAAGGGGTAGAGTTGGATGACTTCCAAAAGGTTAAGCAGGCCATTTTTAATAATGTCCCTGTGCAAATATTTCTGGAACCCAAAGGTGATTTCTAGTTCTGTTTCTACTCCTAAGAAATGCACGGAGGACAGATGATCCCATGTGTTACTAAGCAAAGACAGTAAAGACCTTTCACTGTAACGTTTCACATGACTTTGTGATGGTCAAACTAGATTCCCCTCTGTTTCTATTGACCGCCATTCTGTGAATTGTCTTTTATGAACCTCAGGTTTATTCACCTCCCACTCTACTGTAGAGTCCTTTATATGTTTTCTTAAAGGTATAACAGGATAATGCCTTGTACATAAAAAGTGCTTGTGAATGAATGAATGAATGAATTTGGCCGGAAGACCTCGTACCACAGAGAAGACAGGCCGAGCAGGACCGAGTCAGAGAGAACACACAGAACCACAGGGTATCCATGGAAAACACGTCCTCGTGGGGTATTTCCAGTGACTCCCTCATTACGCGTATGCCAAGTGAAAGCTCAGTGTTGGTTCTCTGCCCAGCATCCCAGACTCGTGAATGATAAAAGCCGCCCCTGAAAGGCTGATTCCCACTCTTCAAACCCACAGGTATAGGATCACGGTTGCAAGATCTTGTACAGTGTTTCACAGTTTTTCTGCTTTTCTGGCAATTCCAACAATTTACACCAAAGGTATTTTTTTCCCAAGCCAATACATAGCCAGAAGCTGGAGGCCTAAAAGGAGGGGCCTGTTGCTCTCCAGAGAAGACTGACAGAAGCTGCCCTTTGTTTAGACTTTCTAAGGAATAAAATTAGCAGATGGAAAGAAAAGTAGGAGACGCCTGCATTAGCCTTTCTGTTCAGAACGCGCCCTGAACTAGTCCCCAGAGATATCTCAGACGGGAGTGTGGATGCGAACATTGAAATGCCAACATACTTTTTGGTAAATACACATGTACATCATCATGTCAAACTCACCTTCCCCGTATTGTTCCTGCATCTCATCCTTCCACTAGTCCAAGATCTGAGCTTTGCCTAAATTTTGTCTTTCCTCACAACTTCTTGAAGCCACCTGTCACAGTAATTTTACTCATTGTAAAAGTTCAATAACAGTAACCTAATTTTCTTCAGTGGGAGAAACCAAAGCAAGAAAAGATTTTTTTCTTTTTTTTTAAGCTTACTTCCCAGATTTTCATTTCAGTGAGAAATAACACCCTTGGTAGAGTCCCCATTTATTGGTACCCTAAAAACTTTATTGCAAGCTGAAAATAAAAACACACTGGTGAAATAAAAACCTGGGGCTAAAAGGTAGTTTTCAATTTGAAAGGAATATGATGCTTGACCAGAGGTGATAAGGCAGATCCAGGAGAGAGAGGGGGGAATGAGACACACTGGCCGGTGATGACGACTCTGCACCTGCGAAGAAGTGAAACAGAGGAGGAGGAGGAAGCACGGCATCCATGAGCGGGTAACAGCCTCCGAAGGAGCAGGAGCCACCTGTGACATGGAGAGAGCTACTTCACACCCCAGGGAAACGTGAAGAGTAAAAAGAATCTATATAGTATGAAGCACAGTTCACATATAACTTTCAAACTAAAACTCATTCTAACAACCCCATTAGGGTTTCCATCTGTTTGGTAAAACAGACAAATACAGTTAGTAAATACTGACCCTACAGGACCTGCTTTACCTGAAATAGCCTCAAAGGCAGGCACTCAACTTCTTACATCGAAACAGGCTTGAGAAAATTAAAAATAAGAACTGGTTTCATTTTCTTGAAGCTTGTGTCAATCCATCAACAGCTGTTCACTGAGCAGCTACTAAGTATAAGGCACTACCCATTGTAGCAGGAAGACTGAGTGCTTTATAAGAATGTCAGCAGAACCCAGTATGGATTGGTGAGGCATAATTCATACTTCATTTTTCCAGTAGGCAGACTATAATTTCTCATGTTGGGCCGTTTTAACTTGCTAATGTATCTGCGTAGGGAATATTCCATCAGCACGAACTCACCTATTCTTGATAAGAAATGAGAAATGTATTATTTTCAGACTAAGTGATGGAGCTGTGAAGCCCCAAGAGACATGATGTGCCCCTGGAGAATGATGGTAAAATCATAAAGTAAGCTATATAATCTGGAGGAAGATTTGGCTTTGTTATAGGAAATAGTTCCATTAGCATAGAATAAGATTTTTATTTGAGTGCCTGCTATGTGCTAAAATAAATTAAAAAATTATTTATTTATTTATGTTTGTAAAAGTACAGTTGATTGAATATACCAAAAGACTCTGTAATGATCATTTTATTCTTTCCACTTCTAAACAGATGCTAGGATTTAAATAAAGGCACTCTACATAAATGTGTTAGATGTCTTCAGTAGAGAGCAGGTTGGTCCTCAATGGAGATTTTAACATTTTAACATAGTTTACTGGGGTGACCAGCAGGATGGACTCTCCAGGAATTGATTTCTAAGTGTGTTTGGCAAAGGATTGATCGAAGACTACGAATTTTCCAGGAGGGCACTACAGTGATCTCAAATGTGGGAGGAGAGCTGCTCCAGACATCTGCTCATCATAATTCTTGGGAATGGAGCTGTAAACAGGAAAGGCAAGGCCTCAAGTAGCAATTCTAGGGAGACATTGGGAACACTAGTTATAGATCTATTACTAAAAAAGCACATTATCTCAAGAGGTCATCTTAAGTGTGTTATTTTGAGAGATGACGTATACAAATGGGTATAAAAATGTTTACCAGAGATTAAAAATTTACACCCATGCATTGAATATATTAATATTTATAGATACTTGCCTTGTTTTAACTTTCTCCTGCATAGTTAAAGAAGAAACAGGTGGATGTTTCTAGAATATGCATGTCTTTTCTAGTTTGTACAAGTTCCCAACTCCTTCCTCTGTCTTATGCTTGGATTATATCCCTCATTTATGCTAACTGCTTATTCCTTAAATAAGAATTTCAATTTTTTAGGAATCTGCAACTTCTGGTGTAGACAAATTAATAAATAATGGGTTTAATAGATAAAACTAGTGATCAGAAGGAAGCTACAATCGTGACTGTTCAACTCTTCCTTCTTAACTTTTCATTCCTATCTGATTTAACTTTGGTGACACCCCACAACCCAAACAGCCCACACATTCCCATTTCCTTAGCCCAGATGTCACTCATCTAATTGCCATCCTACACTCAACCCAGCCATGCCCAGCGCTTTGATTGCTGTGGCTCTCATGGGTAAGGACTGAACAAATCTCTTTTTCCCTTTAATTACTCATAAGAACAGACAGTAATTTTTCAATAGATTTACTAAGAAATAAATCCACAAAACAAAGAGAAAAACACAAAATAGTAAAAATGGTAGAAGCAAAGAACAAATTCCCTGGCCTAAAATATTCCTTTATGAAATGATTCGATTATTCCACATCCTCCATTGAACAATAAGTCTTAACAAACACTTTATGTTATACTGAGAGTTTCCGGAATAGCAGAGGAAAGAGATACATAATTATGCTAAAGTGTGACACACAGGAGATTACCATAGTCTAGATATAGTTGACCTTACCTAGCCTAGCTTACTCTTTGCACAGTCGTGATTTCTATCTTAGCCTTGACTCTGTCTGAAAAATCACTCCAAAAAAAAACACTCCAAAGCCCATTAACCTCCATTCTCTATAGCTGGAGGAGCTGAGGGTCCCATAATCAGGTCCCTCTGTAACATGAACTATAGGTAGTGGATAGGAAGAGACAGCCTATCCACTGCTCCTGAGCACAGGAATAAACAAAAGAAGATACCTGATTTCCTACCCTCTTAACCACACCTATCCTTCTCCAAGGACAGTGTTTTATTCTCGTGGTGGTTTCTAAAAAAAGTTATGAGACAAAAATACATTCTTAATCTCTGAACATTTGCATTCTTTAGTTTATTTGGTAGTATGCCACCCAGTACATGCCTAGAATTTTTCCAAGTCCTGGAGATAGAACAATAAAAGCCAGTTACCAGCTCTAGAGACTCTTACAATTTAATACCAAAGATCAGTAAACAAAATGCTATCAAAGAGATAACCAGTAGTCACCATAGACAAACAAAAGAGAGTACTTGACTCAGACTGGAGAAAAATAAGTGGGTTACAAGAAGAGTGCACCTGAACTACATCTTAAAGTGTGAGCCAAATTCAAAAATTGTCCTGAAACATGTAACTATGTTCCAGAAAACTTTCCCACAGAAAATACCATGGTACCAATGTCTGAAACAAATACTAGGCTGATGGTCTTCTGGGGTCATATTAAAGGTGACACCTATAACTTTTTAGGTACACCAAGTTAAGCAGTTGGCGATAAAAGCACACCATTAAATCTGTATGTATCAAACCACATGCTCCCTCGGGTTGGCCCTCCTAAGATAAATAACACATACAAATCCTGGTTTCAGCCAACTAAGATTCATCCAAGAAGTTGTATCAGGTAAAAATCCTCTTAATCTTGGTTTGGGCTTGGAGTACTACCATTGACACACTTACTACTCAGGGATACTGTTAGCAAATGGCATATGAGATGTCTGCTCATACATATATGTATGTTCTTACACAGGACCGTTTATAATAAGGGAGATTTTTAGTGCGGGGTCCTAAAGCTTGAGAGTATTAATGTTTGTGTTAGGATTCACTATAGACATAGAACCAATAGGATCTATCTGTCTATATCTATCTATCTATCTATCTATCTATCTATCTATCTATCTATCTAAAAGTAGATTTATTCTGAGGAATTAGCTGATAATTATGAAGGCTAAGAAGTTGTATGATCTGAGAGCTGGGCCCAAGGATAACAGGTGTCACACTGTAGCCTGAGTATAAAGGCTTGAGAAATGGGGCATTTGATTGCATGAATCCCATTTCAAGAAAAGGGGATGAAGTGAGAGACCTTAGATTAGCCAATGAGGCAGAATAAAAAGGGAAAAATTTCTCCTTCTTCCACTTTTGTTATATTCAGACCCTCAGAGAATGGTTGATACCCATCTACACTTTTCAGACCCATCAATTAAAAAGATAATTTCATCCAGAAATACCCACACAGATATGTCCAGAAATGACATTTAACCAGATTGCAGGGTATCCCTTGAGTTAAATTAGCATTTATAACTCACTATCATACTTGTCATGACCAGAATAGCTAGACTGAATAAAGAATCTTTCCTCTCTGGTTCTCTGAATCATTCACCTTAGAAACAAAGTGGGGGAAACTATACAAGAAAGAGTTCAGCTAACCAGACCATTGGTTGTCCCAATGATGCTGGTAGCAGATAATCTAATTACAAAGTAAAGCATCAATCTCATTGAAAAAAAAATTCTTATGACCAAAATTAAATGAACCAAATATAAATAATTATGGGAGTAAACTCTGAGGGTGATTCCCATAAATTCCCAGAGATCTTCAGTGATCTGGCCAAGCCTGTCTATCATTTTAGTACGTGATTTTGAATGCCTATCTTTTTCAGAGCACTTATATATATATAAGAATATGTAGCAGTCAAGGATCCTGCCTCAAGAAGCTTTCAGACTAATATAGGGGACATGACACATATCCTAATAATTTAAATATATATTAGATGTGGTAAGAGCTGCAAGGCCAATACATATAAACTACTATAGAGGAAAGACAGATGATCTTCAGCTTGTGCTCTGAAAAGACTCCTGTATGGAAGTGATTCATGTACTTCAACCCAGCATAATCAACTAACATCTGATCATTTCTGTTTATATGTCCCATTAAACTCAAAATAGAATCCAGTATCTTTTTCAGAAAATACATTCTTTCCAGCTCCCTGGATGACACCAACCATTAAATCCACTAAGCTATCTATAGCGAATCCTACAGATCATCTCAGACCTCTCCCTTTCCCACACGCCACTGTGCAAAAATTATGGCTTTTAAGACAAATTTAAAATTCCTCAGGTCCTTTATAATGTGGCGTGGAATAATCGGCTTATTGGATAGATCAGGTAGGTCTGAGCCTAGAAATAAGATATTTTGGACATGCCAATGGAGGAAGGGGAAGTCTAAGCAGAGAGAGCCCTGGCCTTGGGGACTGACTAGGGACTGACTAATACCCACTGAGTCTAGGGACACTTTCTCTCTTTGATAACCTGTTTCCTATGAGAGCAAAAGAGTAGCCTCAAAAATACCATTACACCTTCTTAAAAGATAGACAACTGAAAGTCAAGGCCAAAGACACATACTCGTGCAGAAAAGCAAAGGCAGAGGCACTTGGTGGATTCATAGTCCCACTTACATAAGAACGAAAAAGAAAGAGAGAGAGCAAGAGGGAGAGAGAGTAAAGAGAGAAAGAGAGAGGTGAGGAGGGGAAGGAGGGGTAGAAAGAAAACCGAGCTTTCACAAGGGGGTTTTCTGCTTTTCACATTCCTACCACATAGACTGAAACTGCGTTCAACCTAAAGCTAAACTACCATCGAAATGTAATTCTTCACAAGTTAATAAAACTGTCTGTAAAACATCACTTCCCTACAAAGGTACAATTAAAAATCACCTTTAAAATAATCTTGCAATATCTTGGATTCATACTCTTGCCTATATGTATAAGCTGTTAGCATTTTGTTCACAGAATCTGGGTGTGTCTCAAAAATTCCTAGATGGAAGGTGCAGAGTTAGGAGTAATTCCTTTCCTTTTGTTTTGAGACAGAGCCTCAAGCTATCCCCCTGGGTAGAGTGCCATGGCATCACAGCTCATAGCAACCTCCAACTCCTGGGCTCAAGCGAGTCTCCTGCCTCCGCCTCCCAAGTAGCCGGGGCCACAGGCGCCCGCCACAATGCCTGGCCATTTTTTGGTTGCAGCCATCATTGTTGTTTGGCGGGCCTGGGCTGGGGATTCGAACCCGCCACCTTAGGTGTACGTGGCTGGTGCCTTAGC
>CAUYQV010031925.1:0-32453 GCA_963574575.1 Galagoides demidoff | reverse complement strand
GTCCCAGCTACTTGGGAGGCAGAGGCAGAAGGCTCGCTTAAGCCCAGGAGTTGGAGGTTGCTGTGAGCTATGATGTCACAGCAATCTACCCAGGGGGATAGCTTTAGGCTCTGTCTCAAAAAAAAAGCTGGGCATTGTGGTGAGTGCCAGGTCAAGTGGCACCCTCCACAACACTCTAAGGAGGGTGATAAAGTAAGACTCTGTCTCTACAAAAAAGAAAGAAAGAAAGAAAGGAAAATGTATTTCTTCATTTTCAGTTGTACTCTTCTTTTTTCTTGCCTTAACACATTGTCTAGAAGTATCAACACAACATTGAACATTAGTAAAGAATAAGCCTGGCTATCTAGTTCCTGACCTTAATAAAAGTGCCTTTGCAGTTTCACCTTTAGTATAATTTTTGCTATAAATGTTTAACAAATTAATTTTATGACATAAAGTAAATTACCTTCTATCACTTGTTTGGTAATACTTGAATAGCTATTTAATCAAAAGCTATTTTTCCATCTATTTGGATGAACCACACAAATAAAGTTCTACTTTAGACCCTACAGCTCAATCTACTTTAACTTTATAGTAGTGGCTTAATTGGTATTGTACATTAATAGACTTTTAAAAATCTTGAACTAAATCCTGAAATAAATTCTACTTGATCATAATGTGTTCTTTATTGACTACTGAACTTTACTTGCCAATGGTTTTCCTAAGACTTTTATGGTTTCTCCTCAGAGCTTAGTAGACTTCTGTGGAATCAGAGACTTTGGTAAATGTCTTTCAGAAATTGGTATGTAGAACCGGCCTGACAGAGGTCTTGAATGCTCTCTCAGTGTGGTGCTTTTGCCATCACTTCACCTTTGCTCACAATCCCCCCAGACAATGTGCATATGCAGGAAAAACTCAGTTAAGTCTAAATGCTGGGCCCCTAAAAATATAGATAAGCTTGAATTATATAGAGGAATAAGATTTAGTACTCAGAGATTGGGTTGCTTTAAATTCATTCTCATGAGTACTAGTTAAATATCTACAACAGTACAAGGAACATAAGTAAGATCTAAACCCACATGCACACTCACATATTCTCTAGCAATTGTCTAGAGTACAATTTTTTAAACCTGTTTCCTATTATAGGATCCCTTATAGGCAGAGATCATTTTATTCGATGAAATAACAATTCAATAAACTGGAAACAGCTACTGTGCACCAGGTATGAGGTGCTAGAACAGAGTTATAAACAGGACAGAGATAATCCCTACCCTCGTGAAATTTGCAAAAGCAATGATAAGCTTGAAAGGGGTTGTTTGAAAGGAGACATTTGGGATGCTATGGGAGCATATGGGAAAGGAACATAGACTCACCCAAGGGGTCACAGAACACTATTCAGGTAAATGATATCAAACTTAGGTTTTTAGCACTAGTAGAAATTAGCCTCATATTATACAGTGGAAGGTGTGTTACAGGCAGAGGGAGAAGTACAGAGGCTGGGAAGAAAAAGAAAGCAGGGAACAACCTGGAAACTGTAAGTCCAGTCGACCTGGTACACAGCGCACCATAAGCTTGGAGAGGTAGGCAAGGTTCAGATCTTACAAACATGCTAAAGATTTTAGAATATATAGTAAGTATATTTTCTGTGACTCTTTGGTAGGTCTCCTTGCACACTAGTTGATATTAATTAATGTTTGTTGAATGGTTCAATATAAACAGCAAGTGGATTTCCATCTCTTAGGCATCTTGTCAGCAAATGGAAAACTGCAAACACTTCTTCCCTAGCAGCTGCAGCCAGAGATGGCTCCAGAATCCCCAAATAGGCAGATACTAGGGACTGCAACCTAGCTGGAGAGTGGCTAGAAGACTACTGGGTTTCCCTGAAAATAAGACATTGTCTTATATTTATTTTTTCTCAAGAAGGCACACTAGGGCTTATTTTCAGGGGATGTCTTTTTCTTTTTCAGTTTTTGGCTGGGGCTGGGTTTGAACCTGCCATCTCCAGCATGTGGGGCTGGCACCTTACTTCTTTGAGCCACAGGCACCGCCTGGGATATCTTATTTTTATTAAGTATAATACAACAATCTATATTTATTCAAATACAGTTAAGTCATCTTCTTCTGGAACTTGACACGGGAGCCGATTGATGGGGCTGGCACTAGTGATATGTGAACTCCTTTCCCCTAGCCATTCGCACATGCGCAATAGGATGCCTGTGACCTGGTTACCACATGCGTACCAGCTCGGAGGAAAGAGCTGTGGCAGATAAAAGGTATTCCAGTCTTCCTTACCACTCCACGCCAAAATGCCATTCCTATCACTAGGTCTTATTATGGGGTAGGGTTTGTATTTAACAAATGCATAGAAATCCTGCTAGGGCTATTTTTTGGGTAGGTCTTATTTTCGGAGAAACACAGTAGCTATGAAACTGTGTTTACACATGGGCCCGTTGCTGCTCCTGAGACTGCATGATTATTGAAGTAGCCGTGGAAGGGATGTGGGCACAGATTACAGGGAGGGGCTCCTAAAGCCACGCCAGACTGTCATTTGACCCTGTGATCGCTTGGGGTCTTATTCAACCTTCACAATTTTAGCTAAATGTCTTAATCTCTATCTGATTTATTATAAAAGTTAATATTTACTGTATGTCTTATAATATTTTTACATCATGCTTTTGATGATGTTAGTATATATCAGCAAGCTATCTTTTCAGGAATTTTTTTTGTGTCACTTTTAACAAACTATAAACAATATGCAATGGAAAGGAACCAAAAGGTATGTGTCATTTTTTTTTATTTTTTTTTATTTATTTTTTTTTGAGACGGAGCCTCAAGCTATCCCCCTGGGTAGAGTGCCATGGTATCACAGCTCATAGCAACCTCCAACTCCTGGGCTCAAGCGAGTCTCCTGCCTCTGCCTCCCAAGTAGCTGGGACCACAGGCGCCCCACAACGCCTGGCCATTTTTTTGGTTGCAGCCATCGTTGTTTGGCGGCCCGGGCTGGGGATTCGAACCCACCACCTTAGGTCTACGTGGCTGGCGCCTTAGCCGATTGAGCCACAGGCTCCAAGCCAAGGTATGTGTCATTAATAACAGGTAAAAACAACTCCCAAAGTTGAGGATCATCTTAATCTAAGATAAGATAGACCCCAAGGTTGTACAGGTCAACAATTCTAAGGCAGTCTATTGATTTATAAATCACACATTTTTCTGGAAGGAAAAAAAATCTTTGCAGGGGCAAAGGCTTTTTTTTTTTTTGCAGTTTTTGGCTGGGGCTGGGTTTGCACCCACTACCTCTGGCATATGGGGCTGGTGCCTTACTCCTTTGAGCCATAGGCGCCACCCAAGGCGGGGGGTTGGGGTGCACAAAGGCTTTTTCATGCAACTTAGTTTTATGGAGAAATAATCTAGGACTGAAATAGGATTCAAGTTCATGTGGCTAGAGATAGGAGGTTCACTATTTAGGGTAGAAATATGAAGTCAGTGTAACAACTGCTGCTTCCTTTCTTAGATTTTGGAAAGAAAACAGAATAAGATAGGCTTTGGGGAAAATGGGTGTAGAATAGAGTCCAGCTTCAGGGAAGTAGCATTGTTTTTGAGGGAAGATGACCTCACTGTTCTCCTCTCCAGTTCTGGCTCATTTCTGGGGTTGCTGCATCCAAGCACATCCAACACCCCTGGTGAGGGGTGCTATAAATGGCTGCCAAGTGCCCATGGACAGCATCAATTTACTGGTGCTCAGTGAGGGAGGACTTGCTGTATTCCAAACCCAGGAAGAGACCCAGTTTCCCTCAGTGGCTCCCTTTTTCTCACAATTCCCCTTTCCCCACTTTGCCCCCTTCCTTTCCTCCATTTTTTTTTATTTCAATTTTAGCCTTTTCTTAAAAAGAAAAAAAAAATAGCAAGAGTTGTGGCTCCTAGGACCCCAGAATAGAGAAATAAGTACTCAGCATTAAATGTTAAAACCTTTTGTTAAGAAAAACAATTGTCATGATGGTCTTTCTCTCTTGAGGCCCAAGGGAGATAAACAATGGGATTTTCTCTTTCGCTCTTCCACAGAATCCCCTCCTGAGCTTACTTTCCAGAGGTCAACAGATCCTTTTCAGCCACAGCTCACTTCAAAGAGTGTAAGAGTAGCCGCAGGGCTAGGAGACACAACCTCTTGCCCTTTGCCACAGACACTAGCCTCCGGCTGCTTCTGACAGCTTCCCCTGCCCTTGCACTGCAGAATCCATACCATGTCCTCAGGGAACCAACTGGACTCTAATTTAAACAAGTGTTTAAGTGTATTTGTGTGTAATTGCCAATTGTCTCCCCTAGGAGAATGGTAAGAGTCTTGAAAGCAGGGACACTGCACCTCTTTTCCCCACCAAGTGTTGGTCAGAGAGAAGGCACTTAGAGGTCTCAGCCTCCCTCACCTGTTGTTATGAGACAGAGGCTCCCAGTTAGCAGTTGGCTCCTTTCTCACTGAGGCTTCTCCTTCTGGTAACATCCTAACATTTCTTTTTTTTTTTTTGAGACGGAGCCTCAAGCTATCCCCCTGGGTAGAGTGCCATGGCATCCCAGCTCATAGCAACCTCCAACTCCTGGGCTCAAGCGAGTCTCCTGCCTCAGCCTCTCAAGTAGCTGGGACCACAGGCGCCCGCCACAACGCCCGGCCATTTCTTGGTTGCAGCCATCATTGTTGTTTGGCGGGTCCGGGCTGGGGATTCGAACCCGCCACCTTAGGTGTACGGGGCTGGCGCCTTAGCCGATTGAGCCACAGGCGCCGAGCCCATCCTAACATTTCTAAGTTTTTCTCTACCATTCCCTGAGCCACATCCCAAGCTGCAATGAGCAATGGGAATGGCAGGTCAAGGCTAGAAGACTGATTCTTCTGAATTATCATTTTACTTAGGGCCACTGGTCTCTATTCATATACCTATGTGAACTCACACCTTTGCTCTGAAGATTCCAATTCTATCAAGACTGCATTTCTGTATAGAAAAATTAAGATGGGTACTAGCATTGTCTATGCATAGTAATTAACAAAAAAGACAATTTCTTGAGCATTTCACCCTGCACTTACATCTAGGTTAAGTGTATTTCACAAAACATGGTATTTAATCCTGACAACAGCTTTGTAAGTAGTTAACCATCATTCTTCCCTGATAAGGAAGCAGGTTCAGAGAAGTTTAATACCTTTCCCAAGGCCACACATCTGGCAAGCAGGACATCCTAGCTTCAAACTCAAGTCTCACCAAAAGGAAAAAGAAAGTTTTGTATGCTGAAGATTTTATGTTTCATATGTAGTGGTAACTTTTTAAAAAAATTAAACTTCAGAAAGTAAACTAATTTACAACTAGCCTTTTTGTTTGTTTTCAAAGTACCCTGACAAAGAGTTCTATATCCTCTCCTGTCCCTGTCTTACTTTCTTTCCCTCTGTCTATTTTTATATTTACACTCTCCCAAACCAGTGGATCAAAACAAAAATATGGCAACACTCAGATTTATAACGGCAACACTCAGATTTATAACGTCCTATGGGCACGCCACCAGGCATCTGGCTAATTAAATGAATCTGAATTTTTGTTTGATTTTAAACTTTTCACCCGGGACTGTGGTCCCCCGTGGGGCTCTAATTTCGTCGTATATCTCCCTCCAACAAATTTGGAAAATGTTATAAAGTTGCAGTGGATGAGGTGTGGGCTTTTATCGACCAAAGCTGTAGATAAAGCTTTTTCTTTTCCCTTTTTAAAAGAAAAACAGAATCTCTACACCCCCCCACCCCCCCCACCCCCCCACCCCCCCCACCCCCGTCACCATTTTCATGCAGTATTTACCAATTAGTCAGCACTGTGAACCGGCTGATTTAATGACCTCTCATATGATTTATGCACAACTTTTATTAATTGAGCCTGTGGAGATGAAGGAAAGATATAAATTAATGTGGAAAACGTATCATTTGTCATTCTTTTAAGGAAATGCAGCTCTTTTCAACTCTCTTTGCCATTTTTTTTCCCTGTTAAGTGTTTCTTGGATTTTAGGTAAAGAATTACATAAGTACCAGAGAATATTCAGAGGGATTCTTGTCAGATTGGGCCTTTCACACTTGTTAACAGGATGAATAAGATCTTTTATTGATCTGTGACTTGATTCTTAACAGTTATAGTATTTCAAAGGGAAAAGGCAATAAGCTTAAGTTAAAAGGCTACTTAAAATTTCCAACAGCCAAGCAAGCTACTAATGAGTAATTTTTAGGCTGTCTTCCTTTGATTCTGACCCTTAGGAGAAAAACGGAAGTAAGTTTTCAGTAGACACGAGGTAGTTCCCCTAGAAATCTGGGACATTTTCAGCAAGGCAGCCCGAGACCCCTTCCCCCTCTGTCTTAGCTCCTGAGACCCGGGTCCATGCGGTTGACTGTTTGACTGTGTCTCCTCTCACACAGCAATTCTCAACCTTGGCTGCACATTGAAATCACTGGGGAGCTTTAAAAAATATTGATCTGCCTGGGTTCTACCTTCAGAGATTCTGATATAATTGTTCCGGGGTGTGGCCTGGCCACTGGGATTATTTTAAACTTCCCCAGATGACTCTAATGTGCAGCCAAGGTTGAAAATTGCTGCCTGGGGACCTGCACAGAGAGGAAACCTGATAAATAAGTCTCACCCGTACATTCTAGCCTGTCCTCAGACTTCTACTGGCCTGAAAAATGCATCCCAGGTGAATAATGTATTACTGGTAGCGAATCTTTTTGTCCTGAGCCAAAAAGAGTTTCAGGAGCTACTTGAGCATGCCTTTCTTTTATAGGGGGACTGAAAGAGTATCTCTTCTTAGACCTGGCTCACTCAGAAAGCCCAAGGCAGAAAGAAGCAGCCTGAGCGAGCAGTCTGCTGACCTCCACATCCTGCCTGCATCATAGAGCCTTGAGCTCTTGCAGAGCCATCCTTAGTTTTCCACGTCCTTTTGTGGTTTTCTAGGAGTGGACACAGAGTGACAATGGTCACAGGCACTCTCTTAGCCTTGCCCTCTTGTGACATCTGTGAGATGACCAGCCAGCATTATGAGTAATATGGGCAGTGCAACCGTTCAGATGATCAGAGCACCTATAGCTGGGTCTGATCACCAGCAGCCTCAGAATAAGCAGCCAAGAAAATAAATAGAGTCGCAGGTCTCAGAACTAGAAATCATTTCAAGAAATCACACAGTGTTTGCTCAGGAAGAGAAGGTTGTATCATCCTCACTTAGGAAAATGGTACCTTCGGCAAAGTGAATTTACGAAGCAGTGGAGTGAGAACCAGTAGTCAAGTTCTTCTTGTAATCCATCTCTGTATGGCTTTGGGTTTGATCTTTGACTCTGTGGCAAGAGGCCATTTGTTTTGGTTGCCTTTACTTTGTAACCTAAAATTCACAGGCCCAATCATTTTGTAGTTCCTTTGAGCTTAGAACCCACAGACACACAAGGCTGAGGGCAGTAATTTTCATAAAGCCTGGACCTCACCAACATGATTTATGAGTTTTTACTTGGAGACTATATTTTAATGCTGAGATTTTTCTGATTATCTTTTTGTGTGCACCGGCTCACCACATGGGCTCTTAATTTAGAAAATATTTAGCAATTACATGTGGAATTGATACTTTACATAAAAGCAAATATGGTGCCTGTTATGTCTGTTACTAAAAATTTTGATGTCTTTTATTTTTCTGGCAACAGAGATACGTGACCCAAAGAAATTGCTCATTATTTTTCATTTTCTGCGAGATGAAAAGTTAGTTCTTAATTTAAAAGTGGATCTGCCGCCAGAGTAAAGGTCACATGGTAGAAGTTTTGGTTTCACTGGGCCTGAAGCCTTTACTAGGCACCAGAGATTCCGCTGTGTACTCATAAATTTTAATTACTGATGGCTCTGAGTCAAATATAATTTTGATTTGAACTAAATCTAAAATTTTAATTTTGCTAACAAAATAAAATACCTTGGCTGCTTCATAGAACATAATTCTTTCTGAAATTGCTACTTTGACAATTGGTTATCCAAATATTCAACAGTTTATATAAACAACACTCAAGTAAAAGCTTTGGAACTCAATACACATGGATTTTCTTCTTTTAATGAATAAGTATGTTGGTTTTCTGTCTTGCCAAATCTACCTAATACCAACAAAGCAAGAATTTCAGCATTTTTTCTAGAGTCACTTTGTCATATAAAGAAATAATGTAAACAAACCTGTCATATAAAGAAAAATGTAAACAAACCATATAAAAATACAACACACACAATTATGTACAGTATATAACATTCGATAATGACAATAAACTGTTATCTTACTGGTTTATGTATACTATGCTATTCTTTGTATCTTTCTTTTTTTTTTTTTTAGAGACAGAGTCTCATTTTGTCACCCTATGACATCACAGCTCACAGCAACCTCCAGCTCTTGGGCTTAGGCGATTCTCTTGCCTCAGCCTCCCAAGTAGCTGAGACTACAGGTGCCTGTCACAACCCCCAGTTATATTTTTTGTTACAGTTTGGCTGCAGCTGGGTTCGAACCCACCACCCTCAGTATATGGGGTCGGTGCTCTACTCACTGAGCCATAGGCACCGCCCTACTATTCTTTGTGTCATATTTTAAAGTGTACTCCTACTTATCAAAAGGCAAGTACACTATAAAACAGTAAGCCATGTCATGCTGGCAGTAGCCTCATACCTCTCCTATTCATGGCTTGTCATCTCTTGATTGCATCACTTTCTCTTGTATTTAATTTAATCTGACATTGTTTTGCTCATCGTGAGAACCTACAAAATCCACAGTTAATGTTGCCAGTAAAGATCATGTTGAGCAATTAACATGGAAAAAAAATTAAAAGTGTTAAGGACGACATTGGTAGAAATTCAGTGATGATTATGGCTCCCTGGTCAAGTATGTCCCATTCCACCATAGCTATGACCTTGAAGAACAGGAACAAAGTGACAGAAGCTGTTTCAGGATCTGTTCCACTGAAGCCAGCAAGGCTAACAAAACTTCAAGAAGGGTTTATATCAGATAAGGAGAAACACCTAATGACCTGCATTGCAAGTGTACCCCTCTCGGCAGGCACTGTGATGATCGCAGCCAAAGCAAAAAGTTGTTTGATAAAAGAAAAGGCTGGACTTGACTATGATACTGAATTTACTGCTAGCTCAGGGTGGGTGATTCCAACAATCCAACCATTGTTATTCATTACATAATGTGAAAGTGAGTGATGAATCTCTGAAAACTCTCTGAAGAATTTTTGGACACTCTAGATAAAGTGATTGTGGAGGAAAATGACTGCCAGAGCAAATCTTCAATGTGGATGAAACCTCTCTATGGATGAAACAGGTGCCTGAAAGATCTTTCATCCATAAGGAGGCCACATCAAGGCTATGTTTCAAGGCTTTTAAAAACAGGGTAACCTTTTTGTGTGGGGACAATGCTGCAGGCTACAAATTGAAACCTTTTGTGATCTGACACAGTGAACCCAGGAATTTCCAGCATATCCACAGGCACACAGTGCCACTGCCCTGGAGGAACAATGAGAAGTCAGGGTGACTCAACTTCTCTTCCAGGGTGCCCTCCTGAATTGCTTGACCAGCAAAATAGAGATTTTTCTTACTGTGAATAAGCTCCCACGTATGCTTGCATATTCACGATCTTTGTCCCAATATCAAAGTATTTCTTCTCCCTCCACACCACCTCTTTGATTCAACCAATGATTCAGGGAGTTGTAGTCGCTTTTAAGACCTATGACCACAGGAGGACTTTCGCCAGGACTTCCTCCTTACAATGCAGGAAGACACTGATGCACTGAGGCAATTCTGGAAGGACTGCAGCATCTATGATGTGACTGCATTGAGAACCTTGCTGGGGAGGTTCCATACCAAGGAGTGTATGGGCAGCATTAAGAAGACGACACTGGAGATGCCTGCAGAGACTTCAGAGGCTTTGCCAGTGAGGAGAAGGTTGCTGTGGCTGAGATGGCAACAGCTTTAACCTGGGTGTGGATGAGGCTGACGCTGAGGAACTCCTGGGGGGTTCCTGAGGAATGAACTAACGGGGACTTGTGGGAACTGGAAGAGAAGGAATGCAGAACTGAAGAAGAGGCAAGAGAAAAGAAAACTACAGGAGAAGAAAAAGAAAATTCAGGGTTCAGCAGAAGCTTTATGCAGATCTCAGTAAGTTCCTTAAAAATTTTGAAAACATGGATCCCCAACCCTGAAAAGTGTTCATTAGTAGATAGGATTGCTCATGATGCCTTATCTGCTTAAAGGAAATCTATGATGAAAAAAGGAAACAAAATAAGCAAACCACCACAGGCATATTTCTGAAAGGAGTGACACCTCCTGAAGAAGAGCCTCAGGCAGGGCCTTCCGGAGAGATTCTAGAAGAAGGCGTAGTTATCAGGGAGGTGCAGCTCCAGGCCTGTTATTGCCCCCAAGACCTTCCAGTGGGACAGAGGAGGAAGCTGAAGACAGTGACACTGGTGATGCTGACCTGTGTAGGCCTAGGCTAACAAGCGTACTAATAAAAAAGTTTTAAAAGTTAAAAAGGAAAAGATTTTAAACATAGGAAAAACTATAGAATTAGAATTTAAAAGAAAGAAAATATTTTCATACAGCTGTACAATGTGTGCTTCAAGCTGTTATTCTAAGATACTCAAAAAGTTTTTAAAAAGTTTATGAAGTAAAAATGTTAGAGTAAGCTAAGGTTAACTTATTATTGAAGTAAGATTTTTTAAAAATAAATTTAGTGTAACCTAAGCATATAGTGTTTATGAAGTGTATGGTAGTGTATGGTATGTCCCTAGGTCTCCTTATTCACTCTCTGACTCACCCAGAACAACTTCCCATCCTGTAAGTTCCATTCATGGTAAGTGCCTACATAGGTGTGCCATTTGTTATCTTTTATACCATACTTTTATTATACTTTTTCTATGTTTAGATACACAAATACCACTGTGTATTTGTGTTATTATACTATTGTATAATATTGTATATATTGTATATATTATACTGTTTTTATATACAATATATTGTACAATTATACAATATATTGTATATGGTATACTGTTTCTATGTTTAGATACACAAATACCACTGTGTTATCACTGCTTACAGTATTCAGCACAGTCCCATGCTGTCTAGGTTTGGAGCCTACGAGCAATAGGTGCATAGTGGGCTCTACCACCTAAGCTTGTGTGAATACACTTTATGATGTTCACACAATGACAAAATCACCTCACGAGGCATTTCTCAGAACACGTCCCCATTGTTAAATGATGCATGACTATAGGTGTATGATATAAGAAGTTATGTTACTTTCCAGGATATAATCTTGTTAGGTTTACTTGCCCTAAATAGAACCAAAAGGCATAGAAGAGTGAATGTTTCCTATGAGTAAAAGACAAAGATTCAAAAAGATGAGAGTTTTTTCCCCTTCACAATTTCTATCTTAACTTTTCTCCTTAGAGCTTAAGAGCAGACACCCCAAGGTGTTTGGAAACAAGTGGAAAAATGCTTCCATATTCTGATTTTACATCCAGTGAAATGTCTTATTATATTCCACACCCCATGTTGACATAGTTCACTTTAAGCCACGTGTCGTGAGGAAGCCAGGTGCAGAGCCGACTGAGAACTCACCACACACCCTTCCCTTACACCAGCTGAGGCTGCTTTCTTCAAACTTTTTTCCAAACACTTCCTTTTCCATGACCAGAGTAGTGTAACATATGAGATTGATTGATTGGTTGACAGATTGATTTTTTTTTTTCCCCTCAAAACTCTCTGAATCTACAGAATCCAATTACCTAGATCATCTTTGTATTTACCCTCCATGACCAGGGCACGGAACGGAGCAAAGAAATTCTACCTGGATTTGGAGAAGAAAAAGTTGGCTGCTGTTTTGAAACCCAGGAGGGGAGAGTGGGCGGGGCCACTACACTTTAACACCAAATTTAGAATTCCCCGGACCAAGGGTGGTGAGCATTTTAAATGTCCCAGGCCCTCGGGGATACTGCTGGGACAATACTCAGCTGCTCTGCTCTTTTTACTTACACCCACAGTGCCTCAGAGTTTTAACTCTGCAGTGAGATCTTTGAGTCAATTAATTGGACAGACTGTGTCTCAGTATTCAGAGGCACAGATTCCTGCTAAACTGGGCTGGTTGAAGAAAAAGGTCAGAATATCACATTTTCTCTCCACATTTAAAAGTGAACATTATCAAAGTGGGGCTTTATTGCTTCTCTTTTGCTACTTGGAGCCTTACTTTTTTTCCAGTTGCCTCAGGCATAGATAATTTTTTTCTTTCCTTAGGAAAATCTATTGACATAATTATTAATTTAGGTTTTGATTGCTCTCCTTGGAGCATTGGCAGATTCCAGTGGACTTAAAAGCTTGTGTGGTATCAATATGTGCCTACAATTTTAGACCTTCAGGAAGGCTCGTCTCATTCCCAGGAGGCCTAAAACTCCCAGGTCTCTGTATTAAAGGTTCACAGGGCCTCTTGTATTTCTCATGATCATGCTAAATGAGTTCAAACTACTTTCTCTGAGATCAAAAATAGAAATCAAAGAGATGTCAGGGTTGTAAATGACACCTTTTCACATTGCAATGGACAAAAGAGATTCTCTATGAAAATGTGAGGTAAGTGACAACGGAGTGTAGTGACAACCAAGGGCGGCTAACACTCATCAGTCGGCAGGCCTAGTGTGGAACCCAGGGTAAAGCGGAACAGGACAAAGGTTTGTTGTTGTTTTTTTTTTTTTTCATTTTGAGCAAATTCTCTCATAGATTTTTAGCCCCATGATCGTAGAACTTTAGACTTGAAAAGGATCTGAGAGATCATTTAGTCCATTCCTCTTATTTCACAGGTGAGGAACCGAAGCCCAGAGCCTGCGATTGGCCCAAGACCCCCACACTTCCTGGTTAATTAACGCACTCTCTTTTTCTTTCTTTCTTTTTTCTTATTTATTTTTATTGCTGTTATCCTTGTTATTTGAGACAGAGTGTCTAGTTCTGTTGGCCAGGCTAGAGTGCTGTGGCATCATCATAGCTCACTGCAACTTCAAATCCTGTGTCAGCCTCCCAAAGTAAACTGGTTAACTTTTTTAATGTCTCTTCCCCTAGATTTCTGCTAAGAGCATGTGGAATTTACCAGTATTATGTACTTAGCTCATTAAAAACACATTAACTTGATAGAAATCTAGAACCAGATGCAGGTATATTACTTCCCAGCCAAAGTTACATCTACCATTAGATGCAATCATTTCTCATCTCAAAGCAACATACAGGGTGGCCATAAAGTTTGTGTGCAACAAACTCTGGCATTTAAGTTCACAAACTTATGCTAGAAAAAGTGCTACATACCTCACTGCTGAATATCACTACAATCCCCTTTGAAGTACTCCCCTTGGGAAGTTATGCACTGACACCAGTGCCTAGTCCAGCCTTCAAACTTAGAACCCTTTTTCTGGAATGAACATCAGAGCTGTCGTCATACGAGGTCCAACAGTTAAGTTTGCAAACTTGCCACCATGTGCTTACACTGGCAGCACTGTGCAAACAATTCAGTAAGGTTTCATAACCTCAGTATATCAATGTCTCATAGCTGTGTTTGTGTCAATCTGTGCCAGTGTCTTGCTGAGTGGTGTTCACTACTGTTGTATGGTTTTGTGTGCTATACAATGACAACTCTGATGGTCATTACAGATATAGAGTCCCAAAACTGCTTTGAAGGGTGGACTAGGCATAAGTGTTGGTGCATAGCTTTCCAAGGGGTATATTTCAAAGATGACAATAGTTATATTCAGCAATGAGGTATGTAGCACTTTTCCTAGGATGAGTTCATGAACTTAATTGTCAGGCTTCACACTAAGCACCTTCTCCACACCAAATACCCCTTATACATGACCTTACTCAATCCTCATAATACCCCTGTCAAAGTAGATTTCTAATTCCCACTTATGGATGTTGACAGTGAGATATAGAGAGACTAAATCATTTACCCAAAATCCCATAGCTAGTGCTGAGATTCTAACCAAATCTATCTAAAGCCTTCACCATAACCACACTAGCTCATATATTTAGTAAAAATCACTCTTATATATGCCATTTGGTTGATAGAAGTGTTTTCTGAGGCCTTTTCAGGTGGGGTGTGGTAGAAATGTCCCTAACAAGCTTCATGTTGAGATGAGGTTGATGGTACAGGGCCCCCTGACAACAATAATGAGGCTGCCCTTCAAAGACAAAGGATTCAAGGGACAGCTTCCCTTTACGAAGTCCATTCGCTGTGCTCTGGGTGAAGAGAGAAGGGAGCCAAATATATGCAGAATTTTAGGGCAAGAAGAAAGATTTCTCAATAAATCTAAGAGAAAACTGAGGCTCAGGGAAACTAGTGCCACCATTTCTAGGTTAAGACAAGATGAATGAATGCACTGGCAGGGAAGAGAAGGGAAGGCAATTCACATTTATTGAGCACTTACTGTGTGCCAGGCTCTGTGGCAGGTGCTGCTTGAACAGCCTTTCCTGTCATCTGCCTCCCTCACTTACTGTAAGGCTCATGAGGGCGGCAGGGATCCTGTCACTCTGTTTAGTGACATATCTTTGGTGTCCTTCACATGACTACAGTAGATGCTCAATAAATATTTCAGCTGTTTGAATCCAACGATGAATGGATCTCTCACTCTCTAAGGAGAGTCTTCTAATCTCCATTTTATAAATAAGTAAGGTGTTGTGACCCAAAATAGCTTATCCAAATTCACAGAGTTTACATACGTTGGCTGACTCCAAAGCCCATAACCCCTTGTACACATCAGTACAGAAAAGACAGATCACCAAACAGATATGCAGACCTGAACATGGACTGTCACTGTCCCCCTCCAACCTCTTAGCAAGTGCTACAGAACGAAGACCCAAGTGAGGTCTGTTAGTCCTGTTATTGCTATCATAAAACATACTGGGATCCACTTGTATTATGTCATGAGGCATCATAAGTAATCAAAAGAGAACTGGGCATTTTCAAGAGCTCTGTATACCTTGAACATGATGCAGCCTTGGCTTTCCACTGCTTTGTTTCCAGCTCTCTCTGATGTGCCCCCATAGTCACTAGTCAGGAGCAGCTGCAGGATTTTCCTGTATCATGAATGTCTGGCCAGTTTTCATAGAGAATCTGTATCATTTCATGAACGGATTGCTGATACTGTACATTCCGATATTCATGATGACACATTGATCGACACCTGTCAGTGTTCTCTGCCCAGCATTCCCTCTCCACTTCTTTGGTCACATCATCTTCTTTCCTTTGGGAAATTGTCCCCCAACATACACACTTTATGTTGTTTTGATGGAACTCTCAGACAAATTATACTAAATCCTGGACAAAACTTTGGGGGTGTGGCCCAAGCCTAACTTATCAGAATTACATATCCCCCTGATCCCGTGATTGGCCCAGAGCAGGACAAATGCCTCCAGTCAGGCCTCTCTGAGATTTTACATATGGCCATCTCTTACACCCAATCACATCCTCCTGCCCTACCACCTCCATGGCCATGCAGAGAAAGGCTGTGTGAAGTAAAATAGAGTACAGTGAGTGCATGGGGGAACTATAGGCTTAAGGGACAGGAAGAGAGAAAAGCAATCTGAGTTACATGACTTCAGTCCCTGGAATACCTGAGCCAGTTCTTTACGACTGTTCTCTTAAGTAAACCAATGTTTCCTATATTAGATAAACAAATTTGAGATGGTTTCTGTCATTTGCAGCTAAGGGACAGTTAACAAATTTTCTAATAGCAAATGGGAATTTTACCCAGGGCTTAGGGAGCAAACAACACAATGGAACAACTTTGTGCTGTAAATGCATTGCCCTGAGGCTGGCAGGAACTGAGGAGCCCCTTGACACTCATCAGTGGCAGGCATGTTGATGTAAACCATGCTACAAGCTAAGGCCTGCGCCTGATATGCCAGTCCCAATCCCTCCCCGCTTGTAGGCAAGATGCCTGAATCCAGGTGTTTCCAATATTTTTGCCACCTATGACACCTTCTCTGATTCTCTCTCATAAATGACATATTTTGAAATAAAATTTATTTAGTAAAATTAACTTTCCCACTTTGTTAATTATAGGAATGGTTACTACTAGGGTTTCACCCAACAGCATGATACAGTCAACACTATTACAATGAGTAAGTTAAATCTGGCCAAAAGGAAAGAAATTTGAAGTTGTAACTAACCTGTTCGTGATTGTTGTTGGGTTTAATACTGCAAATAAGCCCAGAAGCCCATTACAACCTTTCTGAGGGACATCCTTTCCCTAACTCCCCCAAAAGCTGTCATCTAGGTGGAGGCTGGGGAGAGGGCTGGCCCATGAGCCCCTCATGTCTCCCGTGGTAGGTGGTCCCTCTATTGACTGTTACCGTTTCCATCACCTCTGCTTTCTCCACACCCAAACTGGCTTTTACCTAAATTCAGCTGAGCCTCCGAGCACAATGTAAATCGTGCAGAACAATGTTTCTGACTGTTCCGCATACCTCTTACCATACATTCCTAATTAGACATTATTTGGTCATAAAATTCCTTAATTCTGACTTCATGTTTTCTCCCAAGCATAAGACTAAAGGGGAAAAACAACTCATTTAAAGTGTTTCTTCCTCTGTTCTTTTTCCATCCTCCACTCCCCCGCCCCACTAGCAATGCACCTCGCTCTGCCCTCCAGGGCCTGGAGAAAGCTCTTTAAGGGAATAAGAAATGACACATTTTGTAGAAGGTAACCTCTAAGCTGAATTAAGCTTAAGAAGCCATTATTCTTCATGCGGGATCACCCGCCACAAGCCCGTAAAGCGAGCTTGGATTCCTTCAGAGGAGCCGTTTGCTTGCTGCCCTGCTAACTGCGAGCCACAATCTGCCTCTGCCTCTTCTAGACCCTCTTGGAGCTGGGTTTCTGCTTAGGCAAAAATACATGGCTAGGCTGGGGTGCTGCCATTTTAGGAGCATGGTATCAGAATTTGGGTCTGTCTAGTGTTTATCTTGCCTTATGACTCTCAGGAACCCCAACTCCCTTGAGAAATACCACTGTCTGGTTGGGAGTGGAGGCCATCTCATCTCTCTTCCACTACAGAATTACCATGGAACACACGATTAAAAGAGGTCCTGCTAAGCCAGTACACCTCCTAGTCTCTTGAGCCTACTGGGAAGGCCATGGGAAGGCTGGAGAATAACAGCAGCCAGGCCTCTTGTTGTCACCTGACCCTCCCAAGTGCCCCTGGGTCTTGCCGATTGTCCAAGCTGGGTTCTCTACCCCTCACCTCAATTCTGTGAGTCTCTGACTTCCATCCGATGAATTCCCTTCTTGCTAAAGGTGTTCTCAGCTGGATTCTGATGACTGTCATCAGAAACCATGACTGATTCTGGTGTTAACTTTAAGGTGAATGAATCTTCTGGACAAGCAGATATAATAGTATCTACCATTAGTAGTTCTGCTGTCTACATTTCTAGCTCTGTGGTTCTGCTATTTCTTGCTCATGGAACTAAAAAGTTTTGCATTCAAATACAATGGATTGGGATAAGATAGCTAGAGAAGCATCAGGACAATGTTGGAGTAGAACAAACAATACTAAAAAGGTCTAGTTGTGCAAGCCTATTTCTCCACAAAAACATCTAAACATCATAATTGTAGCATTTGGGGGACAGCTAAAATGATTGATTTTGCAGAAAAATATTTGTTGTTTAATTATAGGATCATATGGGTCTTTTGGCAACCAGCAGACACCAAAACAGACTTTAAGCACCATCTTGAGAAACTTGTGATTCACTTAGTGTGCTTTTAATTTAAAGCATCTGGTTTCACATTCAACTGCAGTGTCCAAAAGGAAGACGTTCGCAATGAATCACTCCATTGGAGAAAACGCAGTGCTCCCAGACCAGGTCTTTTGCTCTGTGTACTCAAATGGTTCTGTTTAGAGGCATAAACACGAAGCAGCTCTCCCTGTTTTAGCCAAGTGTTCCTGGGATGCATGTGACATCAAAGGCCCTCACAAACGAATTCCTCTGCAGTGTGCAGTGCTTGGCACCATCGCCTGCCTCCATCTGAATAAACAGTGCAGTTGGGTCACTGGGAAGTAGGACTGGAGTGATCAGAAGGCCGAAAACATCATTTATTTTGTGACAACTCTTCCTTTCTTAGTCTCTTGGCCTCCTAGCTTAGCCTGATGCTTTTTGGCCCTTATGGAATCTATCCTGGGTGGAAATTCAAAATCATGCTTGTTGCTGCAGCCTGTAGGCCTGAGTCCACTGGGACCATGTGTGCTCTATCTATTGGTGAGGGATGGCCAATAAGGATGTAGAGTGTACTGGTGAGGTCTGGAGTTAAGTGCCCCAAATTTAAATCTCCTAGACATTTTCTAATTATATGAACTGAAGTGGTCCTGAGTTTCAGTCTCTGTAAAATGGGAATAATAGTACAAACCTTTCAGAGTTGTTATAAGAATTAAATGAAATCACACGTGTCCAGAGCTAAGCAAAGAATCTTAGTACTCTCCACTAACATAGTTAACTGTCATTATAATTACTATGAAAGGCAGGACTTACTGGTGCTACCTCTTTGCTTCAAGTTTTGTGTCATGCCTGTGCTCAAATTCAATACATATTTAATAAAGTGTCTACTGCAGGCTGGGCCCTGTGTATTAAATGCTTTTCCATACTTCTCAAAGTGCAGTGTGGCTTGAAAAATAGCTTTTGTATTTCTGTATTCATTTTCTTCAGTGTTTCCACCCATCCTATCTTCGTTTCATTCTAAAAGACCTTCTGTCCCCTCTGTCTCCCACCACCCAGTAGAAAGGACTATAGCAGGCTAACGTCCAGAATTCTGTTAGTCCCAGTAGCACCCGTTTGACCATAGTCTGGGCGGTTACATCAAAGGTATATTTCAGAAGGTATATCTAATCTGCTTTATTCTCCAAAGAGAGCTCTGGGTAGAAAAATCTCCCCCGCCCCCAAAGATTTGAAATATCTCTTTACATATAAGGCCTAGTGATCTGTTGTTAAATATAGATGTTACAAATTTTTCCCACTAATTACTTGCCTTTTAATTTTGTTCGGGTTCTGTTTATTATCATTTTTGTTTATTTGTATTGTGAAAAGGAGTTTTTCTCTCATTTTAACGTAGTCAATTCAGTATTTTAGAGTGCCTGCCTAGTCTCATGCTTAGAGAAATTTCCCATGCCGTGATTGTATGTTCATTCATCTTTTATCATTTTTCAAACTTTTTAATATTTAGAATTAATACAAATATCCTTAAACTGTTTAATCTTTAAATTACCCAGAGCTTACCAGCACAAATCATTAACTCCATAGGTCGGCCATCACTGTTGATTATTTCCCCTTTCTAGAGGTCTTGCTGTGCTCCTTTATGACGAGGACAGCTCATGGAAGGTACCAAGGAAAGAATGCAAGATGGCGTGTTGAATGTAAGCAATAGAGAGTGCTTTCTGAAGGCAAGCGCTTCCTTGTTTATACCTGGCCTCATGATGTATGACAATCCACTTTAACAGCTTAGCCTTTCAATTTGGGTTTTCTGCTGCATTTATAAGAAAATTTTGAATATGGAGTGAATCACTGCTACTTAATAAGATTTTTCTTATTTCTCAAGGGTGTTAGGGTAGGAAAAAAAGTTAAATTTTGTTTCTGCCATTCTCATTCCAGCCAAGGCTTTCATCACCTTGGCTTGGACTACTGCAATGTCCTTTTTGATTCTGTCTCTTCCATCCCTCCTCTAATTTATTCTACATGTCACCACCAATTACTTTACTATATGTCATTCTCCTGATCAGAAGCCTCAGGGGACCCTGGGATAAAAGACAAAATCTTTAAGAATGACTTCAAACCATCACAATCAAACTTTATTTTATGCCTCCATCCTAAAATCCCCACCTCCCTGCTCCTGAAACACACCCTTTTAATTAGTGGTGATAACAGGGGGACAGCCCATGGGCACTTTACCCGACTCCAGAATACATGAATTAGATCCATGAAAAATCTCCCCCCACCAAATAAAAGTAGTAGTAGTTGAAATTGAAAATATTAATTGTCTATGTCAGGGGTCCTCAAACTTTTTAAACAGGGAGCCAGTTCACTGTCCCTCAGACTATTAGAGGGCCGGACTGCAGGCCACCGGATGAGTTGGCTGCTAAGCAGAACGGGTAGCGGTGACAAAAACACCCGGCTGGCCGGATAAATGTCCTATGCAGGCTGCATGTGACCCACGGGCCGTAGTTTGAGGACGCCTGGTCTATGTAATATGAAGTATGAAAGAAATCATATTTAGGAAACTTGGCTATTTTGAAAGAATCTAGTAGCATATTATCTAAGAAAAAACAAAACACTATGCACTTGCTATTTGACAGCCAAAACTCTATATTCTAAAGGATTATTTTTCTAAGTATCTTTAAACGTTTATGTTTTCCTGTCCTCATTATTCCTTTAGCATAGGCCAGATTTCATAGATGAAAGAGTCACAAATAGCCGGGTGTTATGGTGGGCACCTGTAGTCCCAGCTACTTGGGAGGCTGAGGCAAGAGAATCGCTTTAGCCCAAAAGCTTGAGGTTGCTATGAGTTGTGATGCCACGGCACTCTACCAAGGGTGACACAGTGAGATTCTATCTTAAAAAAGAAAGAAAGAAAGAAGGAGTCACAAAAGCATAAGCCATCTTTCTTCAGCATAAAATATGAAAATAGTAGTTATTCCCAATCTAACCACCTTTGGGATTTAGGATGACAGTTATTTAGTTAACATTGGGGTAAAACTTTTGTGTGTTCTTAGACAAAGATTTTACGTAATCATTCAAGAAAATTTTTGGTTTGATGCTTCGAAATACTAAGAAAAACCTAAATGTTCATCAATAGAATACTTGTTAAATAATGGTTCATCCATAAAATGGAATACTATGAAGCCATACAAAAGAATGAGTTATAGCGATATAGTCAGGTGCCACATTCTGGTGAATGATAGTTTATCTATACCACAGTGATCCCATAACGTAATAATTCTGTATTTTTATTGTAACCTTTTCTATGTTTCGACACACAAATATGATTGTGTTACAATTGCCTATGGTATTCAGTACAGTAAAATGCTCTATATTTTTATAGCCTAGGAGCAATATGCTATACTGTATTCCCTAGATATGCAGTGAGCTACACCATCTCCATCTGTGTAAGTACAATCTATGATGTTTGAATAGGGACAAAACCACCTAACAATGAATTTCCTGAATTTTTCCTCCTCCTCAAGCAATGCATGGCTGTATTTATTCCTGTCCAAAAGCCTCCATGTTACATTTAAAAGTGAAAAAAGCCAGGTACAGGGTGTACTAAAATGCTCACATTTTTATTTTTGTTTTGGAGGCAGGAGATACAGCCTTAGAATTGTATGGACATAGTATACGTCACACAAGATGTTAATAGGAGCAGTTTTTCTCTGCAGCAAGGATTAGGGTTCTGGGGAGGACTTCTTCATTCTGCATAATCTTTTGCGCTATTTGATTTTGTTTCTAGACCTAATGTGTGTGAATTTTTTCAATTAAAAATGTTAAAGTTTTTTTTTTTACTAAAAGTTATAATGAAATTTTATCCTCGTTGAATAACCCTTAAGCTAAGAGAGAAGTCAACTCTATCAAGAGATATGGAAACCAACTAGGTCAGCATTTTGGAGTTAGAGAGGAAAAAATAATTCCCTCTGAGATAGGAGAGCATTCTGTAATGATGGCCCATCCTTCACAACTTAGGGGACCAAAAAGAGATAAAGCGAGGATAGACAAGCTATAACAAGTAAAGCAAGCAAAACAGTCTCCTTCTCCTTCCAGAAACACTGAAGAAGAAAGTAGAGCAGAAGATTACCCTGGAGTAACATGGTTTTCAGAAAAAGTCCACAGAATGCGGGTACACACATTTATATTTAGTTAGTGAGGTCTCGAGCCTCCGTTTTTGCTGATGGCAACTTCTAGGCAAACCCAGTCACATCCAGGATTTTTTAGTCTCTCAGTTAATTCACACTTATTCTCCCTCAACCTTCTTCTCCTATCCCTTTTTTAGCCAAATTTTAGAACATTTTTGATTGTACCTATTGTCTGTATTTCCTCCCCTACGGCACTCCTGTGAGCCCCATCACTCTCCTGAAACATATTGTCAGGGCAGCCAGAGATCTCCATGGTGCCAGATGCCCAGGGCCTTCTCTGTCCTTTTCTTTTTCTACCTCTCAGCAGCATTTGGCAAAATTGAACCCTTGGCCTTCTTAAGCCACTTTCTTTTCTTAGCTTCTATATAGACTTACCCTCCTGGCTTTCCCCCAACCTCATGCCTGCTCTCTGTTCCCTACCCAACTCTGGTAATGCCAGAGTTCCTCAGCTACCAAAGAACCTTTTTTCTTCTCCATCTACCTTTATTCCCTAAACCTGAAATTCCACTGATGGTTGATGATGCCCCAGTTCATGGGTCAAGCCCAGATCACTTCTCTAAATTCCAGACATGCACATGAAGCTTCCATATGACATCTCCTTCCAGATGCATCAGGGATCCCATACTGAGCCTGTCCAGAACTAAACTCTCGATCTCCTCATCGTCTCAGAAATCATAATCCTCCCTTGACATTGCATTTGGATAAATGGAGTTGTCCACCAGAGAATGCAAGCCAGAGGTCTGGAAGTCATTGTTGGTCACTCCCTTTCCTTCACGTTCCACACCTAATCTATCGGCAAGTTCTGTTTTTGACCTCCTGCATACATCTTGATCATCTCCACTTATTTTCCTCTTCACCACCACAATGTTGGTCCAGACAGCCATTGCCTCTGATCTGCAGTAAGGTTCTCACTTCTCCCCTCACTTACATTCTTGTGCCACTATGTGATGGGACTCCCACCAGAGACACTTACCTGCTTTTAAAGAAATAAATGATCTCGTGTCTTCTTTTCATTCTCCTTCAGTAACTTCCCATTGTCTTAAAATTCAGACTCCCTCCACAGACATCAAAACCTCATCTGACCTGTACAAAGCCTGTCTCTTCAGCTTTACCTTATGTCACTGTCCCCTTCTTCACAATAGTCCCAGCCACATTGGGCAGACCTGGTCTGCCTCAAGGACAAGGATGTGGTGTTTGCATAGGTTGGTCCTTCAGCCTGGAATGCTCCTGCACCCCCGCTTTCATCTCTCGTCTTGTGGTGTTGTTCTTTAGGCCTCAACTTAATTGTCAGCTCTTCAGAGAGACCATTGCCTGCCACCATGTTCGCTAGTTCCCTTTTCTCTATAATGCTGACTTACAACTCCTTGTTTGTTTCCTGTCTGCACTTATAATAATGTGTGATAATTTCCCTGTTTATAGTTGAACTCCATCACTAGAAAGGATGAAATCTTTATGTAGGCACAGGCCATATTTGTCTTGTTCACCAGTACAGTCCTAGAAACTGACACATGGAAGGTATTCAACTGATGATACATATTGCTGTGGATTTAGGACTGTATATTTTTTTGTGACCATTTTGCTAAGTCTGCTATGATGTTCCCTAAAAAAATAAAAGTAGACTGGGCATGGTGGCTCACACCTATAATGCTAGCACTTCGGGAGACTAAGGCAGATAGATCACTTCAGCTAAAGAGTTTAAGACCAGCCTGAGCAAGAGTGAAACCTCGGCTTAGCGCCTGTGGCTCAAGTGGCTAAGGCGTGGCTCAAGTGGCTAAGGCACCAGCCACGTATACCCAAGGTGGCGGGTTCGAGTCCAATCCAGGCCGGCCAAACAACAATGATGACTGCAACCAAAAAAAAAAAAAAATAGCCAGGCGTTGTGGCGGGCGCCTGTGGTCCCAGCTACTTGGGAGGCGGAGGCAGGAGACTCGCTTGAGCCCAGGAGTTGGAGGTTGCTATGAGCTGAGATGCCATGGCACTCTATCCAGGGGGACAGCTTGAGGCTCCTGTCTCAAAAAAAAAAAAGAGTAAAAGTTCATCTTTACAAAAAATAGGAAAATTATCCAGGTGTGGTGGCACATGCCTGTAGTCCCAGTTACTCAGGAGGCTGAAGCAGGGTAATCTCCTAGAGTTTGAAGTTGCAGTGAGCCAGCGCAATAGAGTGAGACTCTGACTCAAAAAAATAAAAGTAAATTTTTAAAAAGTAACAAGTATGCTCTTCTGTTAATAAGTAATTATGGTTGGGAGGAGAAGCATTCTTGAGTAGAAATTTACATTCCTATTTTTCTCAATTATAATGAGTTGAATCATATGAGATCGTTGCTATTAGTTTGTTACTACCCAATGACAATTTCATAAGGTGTAAATTCTTAGACAGTTTAAGGAAGTTGCACATTTTTAGTTTAAGCTGTTGTATCAGTTGGGAAAAATTAGATCATGATGCAAAAACAAACAGTCCCCACGGTTTGGCCACCAAAGGTTTCTTCCTTACTCATGCCATACTGTGTGAGTCAGGTGTGACTTCCTCTACCTCCTTTTCCCTCCAGGACCCAGGATGATGTAGCAATCCCAAGTGGATCATTGCTGGGAGTTGTGCTCAAGATCTGGTGAAACACATTCTAGTTTGTACTATAAACACACTCCTCTGGCCCACATTTCCCCAGCCAATGGAAGTCACATGATTTCCCCTGAGTGCGACAGGTTGGAGATATGAATCATTCTCCTGGCACTTTAGGGGTAGGAACAGAAAGAGTTAGTGTAAAAGTGATACCACCTACCACAGCTGCCCTGAGCAGCTATCACTGTCACTGACAACTGCTGCCTACATTTCAGCTGTGTGTCCTAGCGGTGAACAGGGCTAGGCTTATGCCATTAAGTCTGCTCATAAACACAACGTTATATGGTAAAAAATATCTACATTAGTGCTCTGACCTGTATGTAGCATTTTATAAGTAATAATATAGACTTGTCTTATTTACCAGAAGTTCTAAGCCAGCGGTTCTCAACTGGTAGGTCTCAACCCACAGGAACTGTATTAAAGGGCCACAGCATTAGGAAAGTTGAGAACCACTGTTCTAGATGAAGGAACAAAGCTTGCAGAATTCAGGAATTCCAAAGAGTGACAAAAATCTCTGTACTTTGATGATATAAAAAATCTGTTTTGTGAAGGGGAAATGATTTCATTAGGTATTATACACTTCTGATGTTATTTTAAACATATATGCTCGTAAAGAAACGTATAGACAAAATCCGAGGGTGCTTAACAAGTGCTAAAATTTGGACTATTCTATGCTACCAAGTCAATCTCATGATGTAAATAATAGTTACAGACATAAGGACTGTTTAGAAATGCATGGGCTGTGGGCTATGACTTGCATATTTTCTCTTTCTACAAGATACAGATATTCACAATGTGTAAGTGCCAGTGACTTCTCAGTATAATCCATGGGCTATAGAAGAACTGAAAATTAATAGGCATTAAGCATTGCTTTGATTTCCCAGTGGGTTTGTACAAGACTGAAGGATCTAAAACCCATTAAGAAGTTTCCATTAATGAAAACAGCGTTTTTCATATCTTCTCCTTTGCTTCTCTAGAGCTGGTACGTTAGATTCTTATTACTGTCCAAATGTCCTTTACATAGAGGTTCTCAGAAAGACATCATCCAATAGGAAAAAAAAAAAAGCACATAACTTTGCTCATGGTCCCAGCATGCTCCAACTAGCTCATTCAAGCTTGAAGTGTGTGTGTGGAGGAGGGGGGCTTAGCACTCCTATCGTCTCATGAAATTAACCATTGATCTAAAAGTCAGAGATGCAAATCCAGAGAAAACTGGAAGCATTCCAGGGCCCACAATAATAAAGTTAATTACCTAAGGAAATCTACAAGAAAGACTTTTGTTTTCCACCAAAATCTCCTCCCCAGGCTGTTAGCTATGTCGTACATGGGCCCGATCAATATATTAGCGCTTGAGAACCAAAGTCCCTTGGAATAAATTAATCTGTCAGGGAAAGAAATAAACAAAGAACAAATTAACATGTTTTAAGACATTGCTTAAATTTTCATAAATATAGACCTTGAGATGGGATGATGAGTTCCCAAGAGCAAGAGCTAATATTTGGTTGTAATTAAGAGTTGCTCTTTCATGTTTCCTCTGATGTAGGTGGGAAATCACCCACGTGCTCGCTGGGTTTCTTGCTCATGCTTCCTTGCAAATGCCACTGTTTACTTCATTAATAAGAAATGGATGCCTCACAAATTATGCTGGCACACTTAGTTTGTTTTTCCTCTAGCTAGTGGTAAAATAACGAAATACTGTACTACACACTCACATGTATACCTGCACACAGATATAGCCCCCCATACATCCTGTATAAGCAGGTGTTCCTTCAGGAAGCTCCACACAGTGACCTAATACATGACAGACTAGACTCAGCTAAGAAGTTTAAGTATTGCTGACAAGGAACAGATGATTAGCAGGAAGAATAGTAACTACGTAAGGTACCCACTTGGAAGCACTCATTTAGACATAAGGACCAGAAACCTATCCCAAATAGCTCAGACCAAAACACAATTTACTGGGGTCCAGTGATATCAGTAGGCTACTGTCCTTCTCCCATCGCTGAGTGCCTCTTACTCTCAGCAGTCAGCATTTTCAGCACTATTATGGCCACTGAAAATCCAGAGCCCGATATCTGCAAAGTAGAACTCAGGATCCCAAAAGAAAAGGGGCCTGTCTCCCTTCCAGTGTCCATATCTCAGATCTCATAGAGGAATTTAGGCCCTTCTTGGGCCATATTCCCACCCCCAAACTAATCACTGTGGGTATGGAGAGGGAATGAGCCAGGCCTGGGCCATGTCTTCAAACTGATTTGGGAGGAGACAAAGGAGGAGAGATCAGCCCCATCCAAATAGAAAGGTAGAACATGTTCCCTATAGGAAAGAGTAGACTATTTTACCATAGCAGAGGGGTAAAGATGTTAATCAAGCCCAAACAACCAAGGGCCACCTCAAGAATTTTATCTACAATGTATTTATTATGCTCAGTTGCTGAATGCAGCCAATTTATAGAAGAGAAGGTTAAGACAGAGATCTCTGTTGTTTATACAGCAACTCCAAGCTCTGTTGACAGAATTGATTACCTTCTATTAAGTTCTAAACAAAAACTCCCTATGGATCTTGAATAGTAGGAGTGAGATACCCATATACATTCCTTTTCCTAGCTGTGATAAAATGAATTACCAAAACTTCCTACTTTCCACTACATTCTACTTTTGGAATATATTTATGCTAAATATCTTATGACTTACTATTGCTAAAGCATACCCAGGAAAAATAAACAGAGTACAGTACTTTTTATCAGTTGAGAACTTTTAAAGTGGTAATTTCTATGTTTGAATAATTTCATAACTCAGCACTCTTGAGGATTTTGCATTTGGGTATAGATAAAATTTGAATTGCATATTTTAATGTGAGATGCTTGTTCTAATTATTGGGCGATTTATATACTGTGAAGCTAGCTTACATAATTCTCAGTACCTGGAGATCCAGCTGGGAATATACTCTCCAAAGCTATAATATCACATTAGACAAAAGTCTCTGACTCAAGTGCAAGTTCTGATAATTAAGTTCGCAAACTCATCTTGAAAAAGTGCTACATCCCTTATTGCTGAATATCACTATGGTCACCTTCAAAGTATTCCCCTTGGGAATCTATGCACCAATGCCAGCCCCTGATCTACCCTTCAAAGCAATTTTGGAACTCTTTTTCTGGAGTGACCATCAAAGCTGTCATTGTGTTACCCTTGATGTACTAAATGTCATTAAAATGTCTTCCGTTCAATATTTCCTTTATCTTTGGGTAAAGAAAGATATCACTGGGAATTAGACCAGGTGAGTAGGGAGGATGTTCCAGTGCAGGTATTTGTTTACTGACTAAAAACTCCCTCACAGACAGTGCTATGTGAGGTGGTGCATTGATATTCCCTCAGAGACAGTGCTGTGTGAGGTGGTGTATTGTCGCGATGCAAGAGCCACACTTTTCTCATGCCATGATTTTCAGATAAGATTTTCCTATTTACTTGGTCTGCTGTGCTTCTTACAGTCACCCAGTGAGTGCAAAGAACAGTTCTACCAATTTTTCCAATGTTTTCATCAGTTCTGCTCATTACTAGCCACTCTGACCTCTCTTCATCAGTGATGCTGTCTCTCCCCTCAGAAAAACATTTTAATTGGTTATGTACATTGCCATTTCTTCATGGCATTATCCCCATAAACTTGAATTAGCATGTCCCTGATTTGACTTCCACTCTTGCCAAGTTTAACAAGAAATTTAATGTCTGTTCATTGCTCTAAGTCTCTAAGTTCTGACATTCTTATGATGACACACAAAAATACACAACTACAATAATGAACACCACTCAGCAAGACACCACCACATGTCAACACAACAGTGAGACCCAGATATACCAAGGTTATGAAACCAAGTTATTTGTACAGTGCTGCCCATGAAAGCACATGGTGCAAATTCTCGAACTTAAATAGTCACGAACCTCGTAGTCACAAACCCAGGAGGCCAGAGAAGTCATTGAGTCCGTTGGCCTTTCCTTTGGAAGGCAGGATAAGCACAGCTTGTGCTTTACTAACCTCCATGTAGGACTCAGATTAACCCCAGCAAATGGCATGGCAAATTCATCAGGACTACAAACAAATGGTGTTCTGAGAGGGACAAAATCAGGAGATCAGCTCCCTGGGCAATTAAAAACACTCTGCCTCAAAATTACTTTCATAACTTCTCATATAAGCAATATATTTAACCCCTTATTGTGGTATCTTGTTTGAATATTCTATCAGCAAATGATATATCTTAAATGATTACTTTTTTTGTTTATTTTTTTTAAAGGGCAGGGGCCAGAGTACCAGCCCCAGGAACAATACTCACCACAGCAAAACTTCCCATACACCAAATATGTATGGAAAAAAATTGCGTAAGATGAGGGTGTTGAGGGCTGTGGAGGGCATTGAGACCTATGGGGATTCTACAGACTGGAATTGGAATCAAGAGTAGTTTAGTATTCTCTCCTTAAGGCCACATTCCTGGGGATGGAAAAGGACAAGGCAGGAGAATTAAAAAACCTGCTATGACTGTATTCAACAAAATAAATAAAAAGCACACTGAAGAGACTAGAATAACATTTTGTAAATTTTTGAAAATAGCAACCAAAGGTATAATTAATTAATTAATTAGGTACAATTAATTTCCACAGATCTCCCCTTAGTCATAGGAAATGTCAGATTCTCCCACCCTATAGCTTCAATGAAGAATGTATGGATCTATTTTGCTTTACTATAGAGAATGTGTAGAGGATTTTCCTCCTGTGTGGACCTATATCTAAGTGTACAATTTCACAAGTCAAGTTTTGAATTCCATTTCCTCCTTGCTCTAAGACTTCTTATTGAAAATTAGAAAACTACAATGTCTTTACCATTCTTTTTTTTTTTTTTTTTTACATTAGCAAGGAATGTCTTTACCATTCTAATGGCTTTCTAGGCTAACTCTCAGGGACACTGAGTCCAACTGCATAGCACCAGTAGACTTCCTGTGACACCTGGGCAGGATAAAAGAGCCCAGACTAAGTCCACCGCCCTATCAAGTCACATTTCTACCAATTAGCATAAACCAGTGTATCATGTTATCTTCTACCTGCTCTACTCCTTGGTGCAGCTTTCCTATGCCCAAACATTTTACAAGAAAGAGCATTAAGAGGTGGCTCACACTTGTAATCCTAGCACTCTGGGAGGCTGAGGCGGGTAGATTGCTTGAGCTCAGGAGTTCAAGACCAGCCTGAGCAAGAACAAGACCCTATCTCAACTAAAAATAGAAAAACTAGCTGGATGTGGCGGCGCCTGTGGCTCAAGGAGTAGGGCACCGGCCCCATATACCGGAGGTGGCAGGTTGAGGCCCAGCTCGGCCAAAAACTGCAAAAAAAAAAAAAAACTAGTTGGGTATTGTGGCGGGCACCTGTAGTCCTAGCTACTTGGGAGGCTGAGGTAAGAGGATCACTTGAGCCCAGCAGGTTGAGGTTTACTGTGAGCTATGAAGCCATGGCACTCTACCCAGGGTGACAAAGTAAGACTGTCTCAAAAAAAAAAAAAAGAAGAAAGAAAGAAAGAGCATTATGGCCGGAACCAACACTTAATTTGGTGTGTGGATAGACCATCCAGAATAGATGACTTTGGTAATGAATGAGAAAAAAGGGGCCATAGTCTAGCCTTTCTCACCATCCATCTGGGCTTGTTCTGTGGTCTCTCAACTGCCTTTCAACTCTAATAAACTATTTGGTGGACCAACACCAGATTATCTCTGTTAATCTCACTCACTCTCAGTAATTACTTTTCAGAAGCACAGAAACAACCTCCCATCAACTTTTGGCTTGGAGAGCAAAACACAATACAGCCCACTAGCTCTTAGCTCCCACACTTGCTTGGATCTGAGTTCACTCTAGCACTGATGGGACTTCACAGCAAAGGTTGTTGCATTTCCTACCATAAGCATTTTGGTCTGAAAAAAGTAACTTTTAGGCCAGAACCTGTATCTCAAAGTAGTAGGGTGCTGGCCCCACATGCCGGAAGTGGCGGGTTCAAACCCAGCCCCCTGCCAAAGAAAAAGCAACTTTTAAATATCATAGAAAGTAATGCATGCACATGTTTGAAAAGCACACAGAAACATCAAACAATATAAAAAAGTAATACAGTGAAAATAGTTCTCTCTCAAGCCTTACTCTAAGTCACTATTAAATCTCTTATGACATTAATATGCAAGTAAATAAATATGTATCTTCATATATTCCTTCATATATGTCTTTAAATCATAAAACCTACAGTCTCTAAAGGCATCAAAGCTCCCCTAGACATTTACTTTATCCACAGTCATCCATACTAAATCAGTAGACTATAGCTGAGCATGGTGGCAGGTGTCTGTAGTTCCGGCTCCTCGGGAGGATCTCTTGCCCAAGAGTTTGAGGTTGCTGTGAGTTGTGATGATACCACAGCACTCTACTGAGAGAGACAGAGTGAGACTCCATCAGAAAAAAAAAAACAACAGTAGACAAAATCTTTTGTGAAGCTTTAGTGTGAAATCAGCTTCAAGTTTAGATATTTTTACCAAACAATATGTATGTATGTATATTTTCTTTTTTAATTTTTTTTTTTTGAGACAGAGTCTCACTATGTCACCCTTGGTAGAGTGCAGTGGTGTCACAACTCACAGAAACCTCCAACTCTTGGGCTTAAGCAATTCTCTTGCCTCAGCCTCCCAAGTAGCTGGGACTACATGCACCTGCCACAACGCCCAGCTATATTTTTGCTGTAGTTGTTGTTGTTTGGCAGGCCTGGGCCAGGTTTGAACCCACCAGCCCCAGTGTATGTGGCTGGTACCCTAGCCACTGAGCTATAGGCGCTGGGCCAACATTGAAAGAAATATTTTCAATATTTTTTGAAAGAAACTTCTCATATCCATTCCCAGGAACCCTGTAAGTCTGATCAAGAATGGATTTCCTTCAACTACAACTCAAATTTTACCCAAGAAATGCTAACAATGTAACCTAATCATTTGTGCCCTCATATTAATCTGAAAATTTTTTTTAAGGGCTGGGTTTCCTTTATTTAAAAGTCATATTCATGTAGTTACACACACATACATGCTAAGGAAACTGAAATTTTCCCTAAGAACAGTGAGTACTGTCAAAATCAGAGTGAGCCCAACTACAGAACAGAATCTGTCTGTGCCTTTTATTATGTCCACAATGTTCTACTTCTGGAACTCGCACGGCTCTTTCTAAACAACCTTTGTTCTGTGTGATTGGACCTTCACTTAAAATACTATCTCTGCCAGGCTAACCTACTATGGACATAAATTGGCAGCAGTTTAAGATTGGATGATTAAAAATGATCCAGATATCTTTCCTTTCTGCTGGGCTTGATTACCCCTCCAAATTATGCCTACTGCCTAGACCAGCAGCCAGAGTCACCTGCCCACCCACTCTGGTAAGCCTGTATCTGAGGCTACAGGTGAAGTTCTAGATCTTCCCTATTACTTCTTCCCATCCCAGGCATCTATAAACTTGCCAAAAGCTTCATGAGGGTAATTGGAACAGTATCAGAAAAGTGCTTTCACTATCTAAAAATAAATTTACCCTGAGTTCTTTTCCTTGCATTGGCTCCTTTGATGTCAGAACTAAAGGTATACTGAAGACTAAGGTTAGAACCACACAATAATGAACTGGAATATAAATCTCTCTTACAAATTCAGCTATCGGCTCGGCGCCTGTGGCTCAATCGGCTAAGGTGCCAGCCATGTACACCTAAGGGGGCGGGTTCGAATCCCCAGCCTGGGCCCACCAAACAACAATGATGGCTGCAACCAAAAAAAAATGGCCGGGCGTTGTGGCGGGCGCCTGTGGTCCCAGCTACTTGGGAGGCGGAGGCAGGAGACTCGCTTGAGCCCAGGAGTTGGAGGTTGCTGTGAGCTGTGATGCCAT
>CAUYQV010031923.1:0-14565 GCA_963574575.1 Galagoides demidoff | reverse complement strand
GGGATGTGGAGGAATGGTAATGGGGAGTTCATTCATGAAAACATGCTATAAATTGGATAAGCTATATTTAAATATGTTGAGGCTCTTTACCACCTAAATGTTTGAAGATGATATGGTTTGTTAAAACTGAAAATGTCTTTGGTGTCATCTAATTAGTGGAAATATTAAAAAACTCTTCATGGAGAAGATAAGTATGTATATATGATAAGAGTTCAATGAAAGTCTCTTCCTTTTAAGCTTTGCTTTCTTATAATTAAATACAGCTATTTGATTTAACTAGTATAGGAATAAAATGGATATGTGAATGATCTTTATTGTGAATAATCATTTCAAAATGTATATGTATGTCAACGTTCACGTATGTAATAAATATGTGCAATTTTTGTTAATTATACCTAAAATCTAGAAAAATTAAAATAAAAAAGATCCTACTATTATTTTTAATATTCAATTATTTATATTTGGTTTTGCTAAAAATTTTATAGTTAACCTATTGAAATTATGAGCATAATGCAACAGATTGCATTTGGGCACAATTACAGACTTCTAAGGCTTTTTGTCCATTATTTATTTTAGTGTTCAGTGTTGACTTAATGTCTGCTTTTAGTTTGATTATAGGAAGATGTGTATATTTTTGGCAGACTCTGGTATTTCCTTCTATAATTAATTTCAGTCAACTAATTAGGAAATATATACTTAACACATAAAAGAAAGCATGTATTTATCTTTATCTTAACCTGTAATTATTAAGACATTGGTTCATTTATTTAGTATATGTTGTATTGAGCTATGTCTTCAGCTATGCTTGAGACATTGTATTAGATCCTGTATTATAGAAATGAACATGGCCAAAAAGACTCTGTTCTTAAAGAGGTTTTCATTGTAAGGACATCTCCAAGATTTATTTTAAGGAAATTTGATCAAAAAAGTGAGATTCGTCAGATAGTTTGATAGCTTTTTTTAAATAGCCAATCAATAACCATTCATAAAATTCATCAGTCAACAGCTATTTGCAGATGTATATACCTATCTATGTGTTTGGTACAGTGTGGCACCCAAACTAAATGACTCTTTGATCCACTGATTATATGAAGGAAATATTACCAAATGACATATTTACCCAATCCTGGATCTGTTTCTCTTACAAAGTATAGACACGTATGTTTGAAATATCTTTCATTAATAGACATAAAATTGAGAATGAAAGAATGGAGAATGATAAGAAGTGAGAGGTCATGAATGACATAGGGTGAATAGAAAATGTACTGAGTGTCTCAGTCAACCTCTCTTCATCGTTCAGACAATTTACATGTTAGAATTTATGAAGGAAGATACAATCTTACCTCTAGCAGCTCCTTGACTTTTTTCTTTTAAGATTTATCCATGGAAGAATAAAGTACATGGACACATAATTATCCTGGATAATGAGGAATTTTCTTTGTATATTCTGAAAATATTTGTGTGTCCAGCGCTGTTCTAGGCTGTAAGCATCTGACCAAAATTGGAGTCTATTTGTAAGAGTGTGATGTATTTAGCTAATTTATTATCAGAGTTGTTTTAGATAAAAAAAGAAATCATTACCCACAAGAAATCAAAGTAGCAATCTTCTGAGTAGCTTGACTTTCATTTCTCCATCTTTTTGCGATAATAAGCAATTAACCTGATGATTGGAGCCCGGGAGATAATTTGTAATGATGGATATAATAATGGAATTTAATTAACTTCAAATAAATATTTTAGTGAGGGCTCATTTGTATACCCAGATATTTATTGATATTATAATAGCTTTGCTATTTTTTCTTTAAGCATTATACCAAAAATCATGCAGCAAAATTCATATCCATTTAGAAAGCTGTGGTCTAAAAAGTCATAGCCTTTTAATGTCGGTAGTCCTCACAAAAAAGACTGGCTGACTGGTGTGATTGATGATACTAGTTCCTAAATACATTGCTCTCATTCTTTCTGATAAATCTGTATGAGGTTGGCTATTGTGTATGTGATTGCATGTTTCTTAATTGATCAAGGAACCTCATTTATAAAGCATATAATCCAAGAAATCACCCTTGTCATTGTTAAAACAAATCTCCTTTTTTCCATTTCTTATTTGAATTAATATGGTCAAAAGGATATTAATGAACAATGAACCGTAGTAGGGAACTAAGCTATTCCTGAAATACGGAGTTATGTGTCCTCCCTCAGCTCCGCCCAAGCATATTTATTGGAATACACCGATTTTCATGGGGAATAACGATTTTCTATTTATTTATTTAGGATTTTCTCTTTCAAATATAACCAATAGGCTATGAGTTTGGAAACATGTAGACATGACTACAGGAGTGGATAGTAGAAAAGGCTTCTGAGACGCCATCATGAGGGCAAACAAAGTGTGATAGAGGGTATGGGTTTGGCCACGTGTGCTGGGAGCTGGAGGGCAGTGCTAGTTTCAGGAAGGATAAGATTCTTCTTGTTTGAAGCTGCCGTTACCTAGACCTCCTGGCGGGGAAAAGGCTGTTTGTGAAATTTCACAAAGCTCTCTTCATCTTGTCATGAGGCCCTGCTTCAAGAAGCTTTGCCATGGGCTTCTGCAAGAGGGGTGACTTCAGTCCTGAGCTGTGGTGGTCTAGCCGGCTGCTGCGTGTCAAGGCTCAAAAGTGCACGTCTTTCTCATCACATTAGAGAATGGGGTATTTTCCCCAGACATTATTTCATAAATCCTAACATTCTTATAAGTTTTTGAAACTGACAAATCACTTTTTTCTCAAGCCAGCTCAGTAATTTAGCCTTGCCACGTGTGATTTTACACGTGTCGGGGAAAGAGCTTCTACCTGCCTGATGTGCTTTTATCTGTCAAAGGGCAAAGAATGGCAGTGAGAAGCAGGAGCTCCCATCGCCCATGACCAGCAGGACTCAACTGTGGTACACGGATTACAATAACCAGCTCACAAAATAATCTTCTGGATTGAGGAACAAATGAATAAATACATTTGATTTTTGTCCTCAATTTCACCAAATGTTTTAGTAGAAGTTAGCATAATCACGTAAACAAAAGTTTCATTTTTTGGCTTGCTCTAAGATGCTCTAAGATGTGACCCTTAGCTGATTTTTCTTTAATACTCATGGCCACCCTTTGAGACAGTCTCAAGTTTCTCCCCGAAGATCACCACATGGAGAAAATCTGCAGCTTACATTTCCTAACACCTGTATCCTAAAAGCATGAAATGAATTAGGGGATGGGCCTTTAATTCATTCCCAGGTGGAGGAAATAGCTAGGAGCAAGAAAGCAGAGTTGGAAATAATATTTCATATTGCCTTAGAATTTTTTTTCTGAGTTCCTAAGTAATGACGATTTTCTGAAATTCTTTTGAAGATGGACACTTTTAGTTCACCCTGCATTATCCCTAAGTAATATATTTATTGTAGCAATATTATGTGGGAAGTTTTCATATTTTAATATTACTAAACAAGTTGAATTGTTTTCAAGTGATTTTTTCTCTATGAAAGGATAAGTCAATGTTTCTTAAGTGACTAGGGTGGGGTAGGTGATGGTAACTAACTGATTATTCCACAAAATTTCTGTAACATGCATTGTGTTCTTACAAATGCTCAGCCTAGGGAACAAGAGTGAACAAGAACAGAACTTGTTCCTGCCATTAGAGAACAGGACAGAGGAGAATTGATCTTGTTTTCAAAATGCTTGTACGGCATCTTAAAATCTTTATGAAATTTCCTGTGACTTGAGGCTATCGTGTGATACTCAGCTTCTTGCAAATATCACATACATGTTGTTGCAGATGGAGCCAGTCTGCACACTCCCATGCTCACTCGTCCCTGCAGGTGCTCTGTGCAGCCGTTAGACATCTTCCGTAGGGACTAGACCTGATTTCAGAGGAAGCATGTTCACAGAAAGCAGCTCGTACCATCTTAAACATCTACCGTTCAGAGAGCTTGGCGCGGTGAGCTATGACAAAACGTTACAATTGAGCAGATGTGGGGTGAAGGAGAACCAGTGTTTTCTAATTTGAATCATATTGAATTTCGCTTGATAAGCTTTGGGAAGTTCCGAATCAGGATGATCTGAGCTGGTTTCAGTGTTACTTGATGGTAATGATTGAACATCAATCCTGTGTGTTTGCTTTCCTCTTTAATTGTAGATATGGAAACTGACAGTTAAATTTGTTAATTTAGGATCTGCATCTGAGGAAGAATTTCATTTAGAATGATTCAATCAGACTATTAATAAGAAATCAAATCCAGTGTGGCAGTGTTGTAGGTGTGTGTCATCCAGGTGTAAAATTTAGATTTGAACAGCCATCCCTAATCAAAAGGGAGTTGGTGATTGTGTAAGATCAATCTTTCAGGCCTATTAAGTGAGGTAAATAATTTGTTGAAGAGATTTTGCTGCTACAATGCTAGTTAACAGAGCCAGGTCTCTGAAGTTAACAAGGCGTATAATTTTGACTCTAATGAGATTCAAGTACTGTATCATAGCAGGTGCCAGTGGCTACAGCTCTCAGAACCGAGAGCGGTAGGAGGATGTTAACATGATCAATTAGCTTCTTTTTGACAGCACCCTGGAACAAGCTCGCTTAGAGAGCAAATGAGATAGAAACTGTGAAACAGCCAAAACAATCCAAGAGACAGAGATCAAAAACAGATCGTTTGTCAACAAACTTAGTTTATCCTCAGGATTTTAGTTAGTCTAGGCTCTTGTATTTATCATATTGTAAAGTTTGCTATTAATTAGAAACTAATGCATAGTTTCACACATACACATACCCACCGTAAGACCTCTGGAAGTTGACCCCCCATGGGACTATAATAAACTGGTCAATGTAAGGAACTAGGCCTACTATCCTGATCTGTATGTGTGGTGCATGTCCAGTTTGTTATAATTAGGTCAGCTGAAGGAGGTGGTCGATGTGGGGAAGTGGTCGACTATGGAGGGTCTATTGTGTTTCTGTATGGATAGGGAAAACGTCAGAATAGGTCAGATAGCCTGGTGCTGGTCTTTTCTATTTTATAACATCATCAGTAACGGTAGGAGATGCTTGATGCTGGTCATTTATCAAGAGTCTGACATTTTCATACATACTGTCACCTGCACCGTGTCAGGTGAGAGTGTTGTTATTTAACCCTTTTTACATGAGAACGATAATACCCAGGGAGGTGTACAGGGTGGCATGAAGTGAAATTTCTAGCCAGATGAATTACCTCACTACATTGCAGCTGCCTCTTCTAACCGCCACAATGCCTTAGTGTATACTATGGTCAAGTCTATGTTTATTAAAGATTTCTACCTACTTCTTGGACATTCTTTAGGCCAAAGTCAACCTGCATTTAAGATTAAAGTAAACCTGTATTCCATCAACTAGCACACATGGCTATTTTGCTATTCTGGCTATTTTAAAATGATCTGACCACCTGAACCTTATTATCCACACTCTTCCTGAGGAATGTCATCCGTCTCAGTAGCTACATTGACTGTGAGATCCTGATAGTTGTAAAATGTATGTCTCTAGAACCTCTTCCCCAAACCCCAATCAAATACTGTACCCAGTTGGGGTTCTTACAGGAAAACAGAAACTATGCTAAATATTTCAAAAAGAGGAGATTGTATATAGAAAATTGATTCTGTATGCACGGAAGACTGGAGAGCAGACATGGGGAAGGTGAAGCAATCTGGGGAGTAAAACCTGCTTGGAGCAGCTTTGGTTATTCAGTTTTTCTTTCAGCTGTGAGTGAAAGAAACTCGACTCTAATTCCGGTAAGCACAGAGGGGCTCGCACTGGGACGGGGAGCTGAGAGGAGTTGACTCAGTTAATCCCATTGCAATCAACGGTAGAGGAACAGGTAGCTAAGGCTTAGGATGTAGTGTTAGAACTTGATTTTTTTCATAATGTATTTTTCTTTCCTTCTCTCTTTCTGCTCTTTTCTTCTTCTTTTTGTCCTTCATTCCTCTCCCATTCCCTAAGGTTTGACTTTAGGACATAGAATGACTGTGTCCTCACATGTCAGGGAGGATGGCACCCCATTTCCATTCTCTTGTAGCTAGACTGCTTGTCCTGCTTGTCAGAAAAATAACTATTATCTTTAATAACTAATATTAAGATATATCTCTATCTTAATCCACTGTGAAGGGCTTGTTCATAATTGGAACAATTTACATTGTCAAAAGAATTCTCTGGGTATTCTCTGGGTCAGCCAGTGCTGGGTCAAATGCCTATTGCTGTGGTGAGGAGGTGAGGTGATAGAATTGGGAAGTCAATTCTGTCAATCTAAATGAATGGCTGTTAACCAGGCAAAAGCATCATCTTCCCATACAATAATTATTGTTGATATTGTCTGTGAAAAAATAAGGAGTCCTTGGTATACAGTATTATAAATAAATACCCTAACCCCTGTGGCGGATTGATTAATAATCCATGTTTTCATTGTTCCACGCTGTGGTCATCCCCCTTTCCAACCTTCAAATTGAAATCTGTAGTTGGCACAGTCTTCATGCCAAACTTATACTTTGTAAACCACAAGCTTGAAGGAGTTATATTTTCCAGACCTTCTGAATATCCATTTTCATATAAAGCAGTCTGTTTTTCCATCTTCCTTATTAATAATGAAAATAATGCATCCTAAAGAAATCATTTGCTGAATACAGACTGTATGTCAGGTCCTCTCCGTTTTCATTTCAACATGAAGAACCTTTAAAAAATACTATTACCAGGGACCTAGTTTTTTTTTTAATTCTCCCCAATCACCTTGTTTGGGAGCGTCCCATCTGTGGGCATCAGTCCCTGCCATGAACGCCAACCAGGAACGATCCTGGAGACCGTTCTGAACAGCTCACCAAGTTCTGCTGAGCTCCCTGCATCTGGTCGGTTTTGCACAAACCCAGCTCCCACAGTAGGAGTCGGATGAAGCAGAACATTCACACAAGATGTCAGGCAAAGCACACACATTACTCCCAGATAGCCAGGGAGGATAGACAGAAACAGACGTCCAGGATCCATGGTGGGCCCTCCCCCAAAGCTCAGGAAGCCTGTCCGGGGTAGATGGGGTCTTGTCTATGCTGACTGCACTTTGTATTCAGCTTGGAGCCTCCTGAAGCACTTCACTTTGGGTTTTTGTACTCCAAGGGAAGCATTGCTTGCTGGGCTGAAGCATTGCAGGCCATTTTGTGTTAGAAGGGATGTAGGCAAAGAATGGCTGGGCTGTTCCAGATAGCTGTCCTCACTTCAGGATGTTGCATTCTTGATAGATTCTGCCTGAGAATTGCAAGTGAAAGAGGGAAGAAATGGTTTGGCCAGTGCGTTCAGGAACCTCCTTCCTGCACACCTATCTGTATACATTCATTAGGTGGAATTAATTTGCTCACTCATTCAGCAAGTATTTCTCGAGTACTTTCAAAAGTACCCTGTGTGGTGTCAACTGATGGTGATCATTATCAAGTTAGCGGAGATTTATTACAAAGGCACCATTTGGCATAATCATCAGTTTTTATTTTTCAGTTAATGACAGTAGATACATCTTAATCATGTCAGAACAGTTGAAAGACAGATTATGAACTGATTATAAAATCTTTATGCATCTAATTGCTGAATCCAAAATTTTATTTTTATCAACAAATATGAATTCCATCAAATTTTGATCATACTGGAAAACAGTAATCAAATAGTTTTTTTTATACTTGGTTTAGTTTTTGCTTTTGCTTTGTTCTTGCCTCTGAATATAGTATTTTCCATTCCTGTACATTTTTCTTCCATGCTTTATCACTTTCCATAAATGTCAGGTTCGTTTTATTCTTATAAGTTTCATGTTGAGGGGTGGCAAACAAAGGGAGAGACCGTTAAGGAGAAAGTGTCATCTTCTGTAAATGGGGCAGCACTTTCATGGCTGTGTCAGCATCCCGTCAGACATTCACCAGGAGGCTGAAATTTTCATCTCCTGGTTGCTTGCATTTTCCAAACCATCTTGCTACAAATTTAGCTGTATTGTTTTGTTGATTACATTTAATTCTTCATGGAATTTATTCATCTGTGAATTGAAAAATATCTGCTATTCCTAAGTGGCATCCTGAAGCTATAATAGAACAAGTATGACTAATGGTGAATTTCTAAATTAAAAGATAATAGCACTTTAGGTATTTCTGCGTTTCTGTTTAATGGTCTAACAAGTGAGGAGGGGTTGTTATGCTGGGGCATTCTTGCCAGTAGACAGCTTTACATTTGGGGCTTGGGAGATTGCTTACATGTTATGTCATCTAAGATTCTGCACCAAGTTGGAGGGTAGATTTTGTAAAGGGAAGGCATCTTAATTCTACTTTCTAGCAAATGAGGTATTAAAAGCGACAGTGCTGAGAATATTTGTTGTTTTCTCTATCAGAATGTCTGTTAGAAATTACCAGGGAGTCTGCATCCCACTGGGTGGTTATGAAAAATTTGTCAGATTAGTGAGAATGTTCAGTAATATAATGACATTAGTTAACCAAATTGCTTCCTTAATGAGGGCATATGACATGGTGTTTTTAAATGATAGCCTAAAGATTTTAGAGATATGTAGATCAGGAGATTCAATAAATGAAAACTGGTAAAGGAATATAAAAATTCTTTGCTAAGCAATTATGAAACATCTTTTCCGTATGAATTTCTTATAAGAACTCTGAGTGGTCAGGGCTACTAGGCTTATGTGACAGCCATGTTTTTTGCCCAAGGTCATGATTTGAAGTGATAAAGACAAAATGCGTAGCCTGTTTTTCTCCGGGTTACCGAATCCCTTCAGCTGTCAGAGCTGGGTTTTTTCTCGCTTCCACACTTAGCCTTACATCAGAGTCTCCACACAGCCTTGTCTCCAGTTACAGAACTTTAAATATCCTTTATCCATTAGTTCATCAGAAGTCAGCCTGCTGCTGGCTCTTTGATCTTGAGTGCCATTGAGATTTTCATCATTCCCTAAGGCCCAAGCTTCTGGTTTCTGTTCTAGTTTCAGTTCATGGGTGCTGTACGATTCTCATAGGCCTAAATCCACAGTTTGGTTCATTACTGGCTCTTCTGGCTCCTTAAGAACAGTGATGCTGTCACCAGGATCCCTGCAGTCCATATGACTACAATCCTGAGACACATTCCTGGACAGTGCGGACACCCACCGTCAGCTTAGCCAGGTCACCTGCATGCTGTTTGCTGCCAGCTCCTGGGTGCTGTTCTTCTTTCTTGATGAGATGCGCAGCTAGAAACTGCCAGGCGTCTGTGCTGCTGACTGTCCACATGCCTGGATTTCCTTGTGCCATCTGGATGAAACCCACTCCAAGCCCTTCTTCCACATCAGTAGTCTCTGCGCTTCACAGCGTGTACAAGCTTAGTGCCTGTTGAGGTGCGTTCAAATCTCTTGCTTTGACAACAGTAGCCTACCTGTTATTCAAACATTTTGCCTCTAGCCTTCACTCATAGTTGTTGTTTTTTGTAACTTCAGAAACCTGCTATTTCTTTCACATAATGGTGGGGAATAGCAAACAAGAGATAAATGACAGTCTTTATTGGTTGGGACATGCCCATCTCTTTTCCCAAGTGATAAGCATTTCCCCAGGTGACTGTGACAATGGGAATGATAGATTACACTCATACAGCCCTCACTATGCGCCAGATTTTCTTCTACAATCTCTTCATATATAATATTAATGTGTATAGTAAATTGTGAAGCCTGCCATCTTCAGCAGCTGTGCACTGTCACATTTCAAATGCAGCAGAACATCCGAAAGCACAAGTGTCTTAGATTTCTCTAAGTTGTGCAGTGGTTAAGCCTCCCCTTGCCTTTTATTTAACAGCAGCATCCCGCTTGCCACAGTTTTGAGATTCTATAGAGCAAATATGCAGGACAAAAACTATACAGCTCTGCCTAACTATATAAAGAGTACAAAGATAAAATGAAAATTTCAACTATAAAGGAGACTCTAAGATGTTAGTGAGTGGTGATGCCTGTGACTTAAAATACACAAAACCCTGGGATATAACAGAGTTATTAACAGGATCGCCTCTCTTTTCAAAATAAAAAAGGGAAGACAAATGTGTATCAGTATTAGGAGGTGACATTCTTACACATTAAGCTGACCAAGTCTTATCTCAATTAATTTTATTTGTTAATGTTTTAAAAATTCAAATGAATGTATAGTAGTGGTTTTTCTTAACATGTTAATAATGAATATAACAAAAGTAGTAAAGATATTTGTAATGATCCCACCCTCGTGATACATCTCTCCCTGTCTGGTAAGTGATAGGGACAAGGACACAGGGAATTCAAGTGCAGAATGGCAAGGCGATAGCAAATCCTGAGCTACTATTCCAGATAGTCCTGCTTCAAATCCCAGATGTACCACACACATGGTGGACAAAAAGTTTGTGCGTAATTTAAAATGGCTGAACATCATAAATTGCACACAAATTACATTCACCCTGTGTTCACTGGGGAACTTTAGAATATTTATTCTTTATCACTCTTATTTTCATCTATAAAATGGAAATAATAACCTTTACCTGACATAGGCTTGTATAAATTAAATGAGAATTTAAAGGCAAATATACCCTACTAAGTATGTAATTTACTGATATCTCCAATTTGTCTGACACTCAGGAAAGAAGTCAGTTAGGAATCTATGTGATTCTAGAATCCTAGAAACTGGAAGATTTTTTTGAAATATTTTATTACAAAACTTCACATGGGGTGGCGCCCATAACTCAGTGGATAGGGTGCCAGCCACAAACACTAAGGCTGGCAGTTTCGAACAATGACAACTGCAACAACAACAACAACAACAAACAGTCGGGTGTGTGGTGGGCACCTGTAGTCCCAATTACTTGGGATGCTGAGGCAAAGAGAATTGCTTAAGCCCAAGAGTTGGAGGTTGCTGTGAGCTGTGATGCCACAGCATTCTAAGGGCATTTACTAAAGGCAACTTAGTAAAACTCTGTCTCAACCCCCCCCCCCCCACAACCCTACAAAACTTCACAGAAAGAACTATAAGAGGAGGGAGGACAGTTGGTAGGGACAATGAAAAATCAGCCTTGGCATACTGAACTTGTAGTACATTGAAATATCTAGTAATGTTTGAAATATAATGGATCTATGGGCTATATGTAATTGAAAAAATTTGAGTAGAAATGATCAACATATTTATGGTTAATAAAACTGAGGATGGGGATGAGGTCAGCTAGAAAGTATGTTGAGACAGAAGACAGACCGAATCCTGATGTCCACTAGTGTTTTTAAAGTGTAAGCCAGGAAGAGTAGCAGGTAAAGGAGACTGAAAAAAAGAGGGAGTGTCTCAAAGGTAAACAAGACCTGAAGGTGTGATCAAAGCCCAGTGGAAGATGATGCTTCACACTTGGGTAGTCTTGAGTAGACTCCATATCATATGCTAATGAAATTTTACACGAGATCTGAAACAGATGGGCTGGATATTACCATCTTGGTAGGAGATAATTTCAGATGATTTCAGATGAGTGGTTGGAGCAGAGCCAGTTTGCAGAGGTTTGAAAGTTGAGTGGAAGATGCAGTCAGATAAAACATGAACCTAGAAATTATTCCTACAAATGTGGCCCTGACGTGGGGACAATCGACAACTGAAAGGACAGGAAGCATGTTCTTTTGTCTGTTTCGTAGGAGGGATCTGAGGAAGTCTGGCGTGACTTTTTCTACTTCCTATGGAAAATAGTGAGGTCAACTGCTGAGAGGAAAGAAAAAGTAGAAGATAAAACAGACTATGGAAATAGAAAACTTCTGTGCAGCACCGAGGGGCCAGGAGAAGAGGGGGATGGTGAAGCTTTGACCAATGTTTATAATGGCACATTGTGAAATGTTGAGATGTTCTTGTGTTTAAGTCTTCTCGATTTGAGTTCAGATGTTCCTGAAGGACTGAAGATTGGGCAGGGCTGAGGCAATTCTTTTTTGTTGTTTTCATCTGATGCTCATATCTTTTCTCGTCAATGTCCGTTTATATTTTACATCTGTCCTTCCATCTGCTTGTGCCTTCATTGATCCGTCCATTCATCTAGCCCCTTCCATCTGCTCCTGCATCCATTGATCCATCCATTCATCTAGTCATATCCATTTCTCTGTATTAAATTTCCAGATGTCCTTCCATTAATTAAATATTCATTGACTGACCCACCATGACCCACAGTGAGGCTTTGGGAATATAAAATACAGTGTAGTAATGATTTTTCTTCTTATAGAGTATTTTAATTTAGAGAAAGGTTTAGCACAGCTAAGATATACATTCATTTTTCTTTCTTATAGAGTCTGTGCAAGTAGTTCAAGGAACCCAGGGCTTTTCAGTTTACTATCTCATATCTCCAGGGTACTGGACTTATGTGTATAGCACGAGATAGTCTAATTCACGTCCATGTTCATATACTAACTAAGAAAAGGAGGAAAGACAGAGTAAAGTATGCTTCTCTTTAAGTCAAAATATGACTTGGAAGTTGCACATATTATTTCCACCTGTAATCTATTGGCCAGGAAAAACAATCATGTTTTGCCATACTTAGTCTCAAGGGAGACTCAAAATGAAGTCTTTATGTTGCATGACAATATGATCAGCTGAGAAATCTATGGAAAGAAAGGATTTCTTTCCTGTATATACTGAAGCCATGTATATATTGAAGAACTTGGAAAGCGTATGCTCTGGTTTGAATCACAGGAAGGGGAATTAAAAACTACCGGAAGTTTGGAGAGTTCCAGACGGTAGTTTGGGAAGGGAGTTCACAGGACTTCTTCTCCAGGGTTTCCACTGCTTAGTGTTTTCTGAAAGTCTCTGTCTCCCAAGTTAGCACTGAGAGTTTCCCACATATCAGTGTTCTTTCTCCTTTACGGAATACATTTCCTATTTGCTCACAGTAACTCAAGTTTTGAAGGAAAAAAAATTCAGTGATTAGTTCATTTGAACACATCCACTGCTGATCAGTTCTCCCTTTTCTTTTTAAAATGCTTCTGCTAGGTCAGTTTCAAACACCTTTAATTGGGGGACTTTTAGGACATTTTAAGGCAGAACTGATTAATCTGAGAATCAGATCTATTATTAAGATTTGAAGCTTAGAGAATCCAAGTGAAAATTGATTGAAATATTACTGAAAATAATTCAGTAATCAAAATTACAGATATTGAAAAAGACAAAGAAGTTTTAAGAAAGGAACTTCCTGGCTTGGTACCTGTACTCAGTGGTTAGGGCACTGGCCACATGCACCGGAGCTGGCAGTTCAAACCTGGCCTGGGCCTGCTGAACAACAACAACAACAACAATAGTTGGGTGTTGTGGCGGGTGCCTGTAGTCCCAGCTACTTGGGAGGCTGAGACAAGAGAATTGTTTAAGCCTAAGAGTTGAGGTTGCTGTGAGCTATGATGCAACGGCACTCTACCCATGGCGGCATAGGGAGACTCTGTCTCAAAAAAAAGAAAGAAAGAAAAAGGAAAACAAAAAAAGGAAAGGAACTTGCAATCATTTTCTAATAAGTTAAAGAATCCTACAGCAAGAAGCCTTTTACTGCCTCAGGAGAGAGTGGACAAGCAATTTATGATTGTCAATTGCTCATTGTGAAGCAGGGTACCCTGACAGTCAGCCCTTCCATTAAAGTGATTCATTTTAAAGGAGGAGAACTCTTAGGAGCTACTTAAAAATACATCATTTCAAACCTTGGTCCAGTGACTCCAGAAACAGCATCTATGATGCTTTAAAAACATAGGAATTAGGGGATTTACCAGTGTTTGCTACAAAGTTGTCTGTAAGTTATGGGTATGAGATATGGAAATCCCTAGAGATCCTGGGATTAAAAATAACACCACTAAATGGAAATTATCTCACTAAAAACGATAACTTCCATTTCTTTTCTACTATATCTACCTGGTTATCTTGTTTTCATTATGGATTTTTATGACTTGTAATTTTCCCTGCTTAATGTAATTTTTTACTGCTGCCAATTTTTCTGATCTCAGTATCATTTTTAAGCCCTGAAAGTCAATGATTTTTGTAAATCCCTAGATATAAAACTGTTCTTATAGCACTGAAATAACACATCATATATTTAATCACTACTAATTTAAAATTTTGCCTTTTAAATGACATTTTATAAAATGCTACGCAGATTTAGAACATTAGTATTATGATTGATTTAATTTTGGCACTTTAGATAATTTCTCTTTATATTAGATTGAGTACTTATTGATTTTTAACAAGCATATTAGAATTTTTTCAAGAGATGAATAATAATCTTTCACTTGTCACTGTGGGAGATTTTGCACTGATATGATGCTACAATTTTTGCACAAAACATTTTTTGAGGGAGGGGTCCAAATTTAATTTCACATTGGTTCGGCGCCTGTGGCTCAATCAGCTAAGGCACCAGCCACATACACCTAAGGTGGCGGGTTCGAATCCCCAGCCCGGGTCTGCCAAACAACAATGATGGCTGCAACCAAAAAATGGCCGAGCGTTGTGGCAGGCGCCTGTGGTCCCAGCTACTTGGGAGGTGGAGGCAGGAGACTCGCTTGAGCCCAGGAGTTGGAGGCTGCTATGAGCTGTGATGCCAT
>CAUYQV010031922.1:0-14936 GCA_963574575.1 Galagoides demidoff | reverse complement strand
TTTTTTGGTTGCAGCCATCATTGTTGTTTGGCGGGCCCAGGCTGAATTCAAACCCGCCACCTTAGGTGTATGTGGCTGGCGCTTTAGCCACTTGAGCCACAGGCACCGAGCCAAATTCTACATTTCTAATAAGCTTCCAAGTGATGCGAATTTCACAGGCCATGTGTCTACTAGCAAAGGGCAAGGCCAATGGCATTCTACTCTGCACACGAGTCACCTGGAGAGTTGCAGAAATACTGGTGACTGGGTCCCACTCTCAGATGCTTGGATGTGGCTGGTGCAGAGTGTGATGTCCCAGATGATTCTAAAGTGCAGCCACAATTCAGCACACCTGCGCCAACCCTCTCAGCCTTCAGCTTTAGCCTGCTAGCTCCTCCTGACCTGCCAGAGTGACCTGCTTACAGCCCCTCTGTTCTGCTGTCCTGGTACTCTTCTTCCTTGTCCTCAGCTTTCATGAAGAGCTTACTGTGGACTAGAAACTGTCCATACAGCCAGCCAGAGTCAGTACTACTTTCAGCCCCATTTTGCATGTAGGGACACTGAGGTTTGGAAAGTGAAGTTTCTTGTCTTGGTCACACAGCTATTGAGAAGCAGCATCAGGACCCACCCAGGTCTTCTGTCTCTGGAAAACAAAAGGAGCGGAGTGTGGGTTTAAAAGGATGACCTCTGGAGGATCCATGACTTCATATCTGTGTGATCTTGGGCGGGTACCTGGATTTTGCAAACATTAGGTTTCTCCTAAAATGAGAGGTGGCCTGAGTACCCACTTCTCAGGCCTGTCAGGAGCATTAAAAGGAGATGACTTGTGTAAACCATGCCCCAGAGCCAGGACCACAGGAAGGATTATCACTGCACTTCCTGGGGGACCCCTCTTCTCTGGCACTGTGTACAAGCTTCTGGATTGTAACACACCTTTTCTGTGCTCATATCAACTCTTTAAATGAAAAAAAGTTCCTTCAGGGCGGAAAGAGATGAGTATAAAATAGATGTGAGTGTGATATATATATACATACATATATATATATATATATACATACATACATATACATATAGAGATATATATATATATATATATATTTTTTTTTTTTGAGACAGTGTCTCACTATGTCATCCTCAGTAGAGTGCCATGGTGTCCCAGCTCATAGCAACCTCAAACCCTTGGGCTTAAGCCATTTCTTTGCCTCAGCCTCCCGAGTAGCTGGGACTACAGGCATCCACCACAACACCTGGGACTATTTTTTGGTTGCAGTTGTCATTGTTGTTTAGCAGGCCCGATCGGCTCAAACCCGCCGGCTTGGGTGTATGTGGCTGGCACCCTACTCACTGAGCTACAGGCGCCGAGCCTGAACGTGATTTTTTTGATTCGCAGCTTCAGAGGTGTTTTCTTTGCCGGTCAGGGCCTTGCCGTGGGAGGTAGTGGATTCACCAGTGTCGGGCAGTTGATGGAATTTACGTTTAGCAGATGGAAGATAATCACGTTAGAAACAGAATAGTCCTACCAAAACAGTTACCTGGTTGGAGTCATTCATTCATTCATGCGTGCATTGCATTCTGTTCCCTTTGACCTCGAGCATGACTGAAGATGACTCCGCCTGAATTCTGCAGACCGCAGGCAGGCTGGCTGTGCTGCCCTCCCTGCGGAAGAGGTGTGAGTGCCTGGGAGGCGGGTCTGTAGCTCAAGTGTATCATGTATTTATGTAACTCCTTTTAGAGGCTCCACAACCAAGACATTCCTGCTTCCAAGTCCACATTTTGGGAAACCCCTCAGTCCCAGATAAACTGGGACAGTCGGTCACCTGGGACAGTCACAGGTAGCCACACAGGTCTGGGGCCGTATCCCTTCCTCTCCCAGCCCTCGCCCGCCCGCCCTCTGTGCTTTGCCACCTTCTTCCTTCGTGGAGGGACCTTCTTCCTTTGTGGAGGGCCGTTTGGGATGAGGTGGCGCCTGCTGGTTTTCTTCCTCCTCTTTGTGAAGTGGGCTTGTGTTCCTGGGTCCAGGAACAGGGTTTCTGCCTCCCGCCATGCCCGGCCTCCGGTCGTGATGGGTCCCCTGCCTGCTTCCCGCAGTGTTTCTGTTGGCACAGCCTGACGTCTTTCTCCATCCCTCTCAGTACATTGTGGGTAGCTGGGGACGCCTTTGTCCCCACCTGGGTAACAAGAAGAGTGTTCATAAAAGAAAACACCTCCCCGTCCCTCCTCCTCTAATGGGCCTTTCTTAAGGTGCGAACACACTTTGCCTCAGACAAGCACTCAGTGAGTACACAAAAGCAGGACTGTTTTCTTTATGATGCCAGTCGAATATTTTTAAACTAGGCAAGCAACACCCCAGCTAAAAATTCTTAGATTTGAAAATAAATGTGCTACAGATTTTACACACAGCTAAGGATGCTTTCAGGGGCAAGGACACACAGTACTGACAGCAGGGGCTCGTTCCACAGGGCTTCATTTCTCTTGTGTAAAAAGAAGTCTGGAGGTGGGCGGCTGCTGATATTGATTCAGGTGCTGAATTGGTGTCAGTGCCGCCCTCCGGGTCCCTTCCTGTTACAAACTGGCAGCAGCAATTCTAGGCATCATGTCTCACCCAGCCGAGTTCAAAGAGGAAGCAGATGGCCCAGGACAGGGACACTCTCCTTCCTTTTCTCTGTTCCTGAGATGGGAACCCTCTCCAGAAACCCCCACACCCCAACACATTTCCCCTTACATCCTATTGGCCAGAACTGTGTCATACACCCACCCACAGGCCAGGGGCAGGTCCCTTCTTTGAAATTAAAGGGCCTCTGTCCTGTGCTTATACTGCAGTTCTTTTAGGGAAGGGTAGCTCTGGCTGCACCACCAAAAATATATTCCCAGCCCTCTTTCTTTGGGACTCAGAAGGCCTGAATACTGGTCCTGGTCCCAGTCCTATTTACTGTCTTGCTGATACACGAATAACATGCTGAACTGGACGCAGCATCCTCAAGCCCCAGAATGGCCTCTGTGGGTCACTTGGGAAGGAAGCACAAAAGGCGAGAGGGAGTGAAACTTTCTGTATGAGATTGCCTTTTATTGATGGATTCACAGAAAGAAATAATTTTGAAAACAGGTAAATTAGACTGTTTTAAAGGTGAATTTCTACCTTGAAGGTCTCAGAGTATCTGTAGGATTGGCTGGCCAGCATCTTTTCTTGTTTTCAGGCACTCTTTGCAAATATTGTACAGATATGGACACACATACACATGTATCTATAGACTGTGGTATCTGAGGGTATCTGCACATCAGATGGAAATCCACCTGTGAGGAGGGCTCTAGAGGCATCTAGCTAGGGCCAAGGTCTAGGGCAGACTGAGGGACCTGAACCCCATGATTGCAAGTGAGACCCAGGGTTTCAGGGCCAGGTCCACATCACGAAGTCAGCAGTGGCTGAGCCAGGCCCTAACTCAGGGCTCTTGGCTTCCATAAGGGATTTGAGACTTGAGCCAGTCAAGTCTACCTCGTTGTTGAGTTATAGCTGAAAGATGATCCTTAACAATACCAGTCTGTGGTGGAATAGCTGGCAGGGCCCCCCTTGTGCACACATTCCCGCATTCTGGAGGTTCATGCAGACTCATGCCTGCTCAGGGGCTCTCTGCTGTGGGAGGAGGGATCCCCAGAGCTTTATTGGTGGTCTCAAGACAAAGGAGCACAATGATTAATGTCTTTCCCTGGGATGTCAGTGGCTTCTGTCCTCTGGTGCTTCCTAGACTGGAAAGCTTGGAATTAGCTCAGTATGGTGGTAATTTAAGGTTTTGCTAAATGGTGCCTTTATTATTTAGGATATTAGTCAATTTACCCTGAGAGTTTTAAGACAAAACCTTTCCCCAAATCTTGATTGTCCTCCTGAGAAGAACTTGTTCCTCTCCACTGATGGCATCTCCCTCTTTTTTGTTTTCTTCCCAAATTATCATATGAATGGATGTGAAGAATGCTCCCTCGCTGGAGAGGGGGATGGGATACAACGCTTCCCCTCCTCCTTTTTTCCCCCTCTTCCTCTCCTTGACTCCCCTTTCCTCCTCCTTGTCCCCCCTCCTTTCTCTTCCTCTCTTTTTTCTCGCCCTTCTCCCTCTCCTCCTTTTAGCTTTCATGTTAAAAAGCGATTTATTGAGCATCTACTATGTAATCAAGTGCTGTGATAGGCATTTTATGTATATTTATCTCATTAATTCCCCCCCAATAACCCTATGAAATAGATTCTTTAATTTTTCCCATTAGATAGCTGAAAAGTGGAAGCAAGAGAAAATAAATTATATGTTCCCTGTCACACAGTTAGGAAGCAGTAGAACCAGGACTGGCTGGCTTTAGAGTCCTTTTTATAGCCTCTTAAAAACGCCACTTATTTTTCATGTTAAGTGCATGGTGTGATGTGCACCTCCCTGCTCCTCTTCTGAGTTTTCTCTCTTTGAGCACCTTGCCACTCCTGCCTCAGGCTTCTCTTTTTCTCAATACATACACACACTTGCTTTTTGCCAAACCATCTGGAACAGTCATTTGCAGACAAGTAAAATTTTACTCCCAAATATTTCCATGTGAGTCCCAAGAACAGGGATAGTTGCCTTTCTGATCTCAATCCCATTATCAGCCCATGAAAATTGACTTTATCGGCTCGGCGCCTGTGGCTCAATTGGCTAAGGCGCCAGCCACATACACTGGTTCGAATCCCCAGCCTGGGCCTGGTTCGAATCCCCAGCCTGGGCCTGCCAAACAACAATGATGGCTGCAACCAAAAAATGGCCGGGCGTTGTGGTGGGTGCCTGTGATCCCAGCTACTTGGGAGGCGGAGGCAGGAGACTCGCTTGAGCCCAGGAGTTGGAGGTTGCTATGAGCTGTGATGCCATGGCACTCTACCCAGGGGGATAGCTTGAGGGTCTGTCTCAAAAAAAAAAAAAAAAGAAAATTGACTTTATTTCAATTACATGATGCAATACACAGACCATACTTGAATGTCCTCAGTGGTCCCACAAATGTCATTTATTTATTTATTTTTGAGACAGAATCTCAAGCTGTTGCCCTGGGTAGAGTGGTGTCACAGCTCACAGCAACCTCTAACTCTTGAGTTTAAGTGATTCTCTTGCCTCTCCCAAGTAGCTGGGATTATAGGAGCCCGCCACAACGCCCAGCTATTTTTTGGTTGTAGTTGTCATTGTTGTTTAGCAGACCTGGGCTGGGTTCAAACCCGCCAGCTCCGGTGAATTCGGCTGGCGCCTTTAGCCGCTTAAGCTACAGGCGCTGAGCCACAAATGTCCTTTATAACTATTTTTTTCCAACCCAGAATCTAGTCAAGGTTTATAAATTGCCTTTGGCTATCATGAAACTTTAGTATCCCCAGTGAAAGACAGTCCTCCACTTCTCTTCATTCTTTATGACCCTAAGTTCTTTGGACTGTTTGTCTTTAGAACATTGGTGTTCTGCAATTTATTTGTGATTATTCAGGTTAAATGTGTCTGGTAAAAATGCTCCAAGTTGCTGTGGTGTGCCCTCTGCGCAGCATCAGGCTTTCCCACTACTGTCAGTGCCAAGCCTGGCACCGGGTCCGAGTGGTGTCTTCCAGATTTCTTCCTGTAAAGCACATCTTTCCCTTTGTAATTAACATAGGCTGGGGAGGGAGGGAAACTGTTATCAGGAGTCTTTGGCTGTGAGTGACAGAAAACCAATTCAAACCTGCTTCAACACAAAATGGGAATTTATTGTCTCACATAATTGGCAAGTACAAGGAGTTTTCTGGATTTAGTGTGCTGGATCTACAATTTCAACATCATATCATCAGGTGTCAATCTCTTTCCTCGTTCGTATCCAGCCCACCAAACAATGACGGCTGCAACCAGAAAATAGCCTGGCGTTGTGGCGGGCGCCTGTGGTCCCAGCTACCTGGGAGGCGGAGGCAGGAGACTCGCTTGAGCCCAGGAGTTAGACGCTGTTGTGAGCTGGGATGCCACAGCACTCTACCCAGGGGGACAGCTTGAGGCTCTGTCTCAAAAAAAAAAAAAAACAAAAAAACTCTTTCCTCCACCTCTTGCTGTTTTTGTTTCTATTGGCTTCCTCCACAGGCAGGCTCTTCCTCCAATGGTGGGAAAAGTGATTGTAAATCCCGGCTCACAAATCCTTATAGTCAGCCATGCCAGGAAGAGAGAGCTCCCCTCCATGAATAGTTCCAGCCTCAGAGGCCCAGGGCTGACCCTGGCTGGGGTGCTGTCATTGACTGTATCACCTCCTACCCTTGGAGCCAGAACTAGCATGTATAGCCTCATCCCTGGGATTCTTTTGTGCTCTACTCTGAAGAAGGAAGGTGTATAAATAAAGGCAGCTGCCTATGTGACTGGACAGGAGGACCCTTAGAGGGCTGGACAGAAGGAGCCTCAGAGAGCTCCCCTGTCCCTGAATAATCCCTGCCATGAGTAGTTTTGGCACGTGACACGTGATGATTGGGAGCCTCGGGCACCAGGGTATGTGGGGGGGGGTAAGGGGAGTGCATATATGTGAGGGGGGGTGGTGCAAGAGGAGTGGGCCTACTAGCAGAGAAGGGGGACTCAACAGCTACACAGAAAATGATACTGCAGATAGGGGAGGGACTACTAGAGAATAAAGTGGCTGAATTTTAAAGGGAGTGCATACCTTATTTAAAAATGAAAATTAAATTTGAAATTACTACAATGTAAATATCTATGAGGTGTGGCACATGTGTTTAAAGGGTAGAGAAAGATGCTTCATGATGTTCAGATAGGCTCCTGCTGGGCTTATCCCAAATGGGGATACGTAGGCTCTTTTGGGTAAGTCTGTTTACCATTGGCTTAGCTGATGAACATATTCACATTCTTGCGAGGGGTATAGTTTCATTTCCCATCTCCCAGAAATAGCTTTGGGTCCTAGAAAATCACTGCCTGTTTTGGGTTCACTGCTCTGAAGCTCAGCTGGAGTACAGTCCCCTGACTACCACCTGCCCCCCAACATGAGGCAGAGTCTTTGCATATGAATTCCTGTCATACTCAGCTGATGACATTTCTGCAGCCAGTAACCTCTCTGCAAACTATTTTAGCCAGTGAATGGTACTCGGATGGTCAGTGCTGACATCCTTCATGGAGAATTCTGGGAGAGCCAATTGAAAACATTGTAGGAGACTGAGCACCAGGCTTATAGGAGCGGTCACTGGTTCTTGAGGGAGGCACTGGGAGTGGGACAATCTCCTAGCTGGCTTGGAGATGTTTTGCAGCCCAGAGACAAGCCCTCAAGCAACTGCATCCATTAATGAATTAAGATCCATCTCTCATTAGCAAGCAGGTGTTATACCTTGAACATTTGTGATGCAACGGGGTGGGAGTTGAGCCCATGGGGAAAGAGCACTTAGTGATCATTAAGCACGTAGCTCCTGTATGAGGGCCCCCCCCACCTGTTGTATAATGTTTCAATAAAAGGCCTTGGCAGAGGTTACTCAGGGCTTTTCTCTGCACCTATGGTAAACTCACCTCTTGCAAGCATGTACTTCTAATCCACATCCCGGCTGTTTTATTTGCGCGGTGATGGGGTGCTACAGTGACACCGACAAAACATCAATTAAAAAAATTAGGGGTGTTTTGATTGGCAAGCGTTCCAGAAGATAAAGTTGGAGTAAAGAATAATTCAATAAAACATTGTGTTCTGGGAATGCTGGTTTATAGTCAGGGGGTGTCCTGGTCCAATCATAGCGAGGACAACAGAGCATCCCAGGAGGAGCACAGTGGATTAATTTATTTGTAAAAAAGAAAATGGGACATGAAAAGAGAAACATTTCCAGTTATCTACAAAAGGCAACCTCTTTGCAAAATGATATACACAACACATCACCCAGGCAAGGCTAGCCACATACCCTGTCAAGTAAGGCACTGGTGTCTTATAGCTTGTGATCTTAGGCAAATCAAGTAATCTTCCTAAGCTCAATTTCCTTCCTTTTATACTGAGAATCTAACCAAGAAGATTATTGAGGATTACATAAGATGATACATATAAAATGTTAGCCCAAGTCTAGCATATAGTAAGTGTTCAGTAGATGCTAGCTATTGTTTTCATAAGGTGCTTTTGTATGAAGTAGTAAGTCTACATCTGTGTCTGGTAGTAAGGTGGGTTGGGTAACCAGAATGATTCTTCTGCTGAATAAAATTAAAATGCTACATTAAAAAAAATGCATCCATGAGAAGAAACAAATTCAAGATCCCAAATTGAAACATACAGTCTAAAATTCGGTGATAGTGGACTCCAGAGAGGTAAGTGGAATGTTATATCAGCTTTTGCCTTGAGGGCACAATGTTGTGGGGCTTTGGGGAGGGGAAGGTGGAGCCCAGTTAGAGACCTCTATAAAGCTGGGGTTCCAAAGAGAGCCACTCTTTGGAGTGCAAGGTAAACTAGTGCCCCACTCTGGGGACTGCAAGGAAGACTGCTGGTCTTAAACCTGGGCACTAAGTGACTGGTGAGAAAGAATTTCTATGTCCTTCGAGAAGCCTTTACCACTAGCTAGCCTGAAAGCACAGACAAGGGGCGCACCCGACAGACCTCAGAGATTGGAATGATGATTCACAGGATGTAAAATACATGTGTTTAGTATGGTTTTGGTAAAAGAAAGCCAAGGGGGAAAAAAAAAAGAAAAGAAAGCCAAGTAAAAAATATGAATAAAGGAAAAGCAGATTTGAGAAAGGCCAAATAGAACTAACAAATATGAAAAAATCAAATTAATGAGATGAAAACCTCAATCTGTGGATTTAACAGCAGCTTCAGCATACCTAAAAGAGCATATTTGTGAGCTGGAAGATAGATCTGAGGGAATGAGAAATGATAAACATAGAGGATGGAGTGAGGTGACAGTGCCCAAGAACTCAGACATAATGAAAGCATCTGATTGACAGATTCAGGGAATTTAACACATTTCCAGCAGGATAAATTAATAAAAAGAAATCCACTGGAGTGAAGGACATAGGGAGGAGAAGCAGAGTGCCACACTGAGTTACATGGTGGTTCCTGAGGTCAGAGTGGCAGGGTACTGAGAGCTTGGCTTCCAGAATGGAGCCCTCACTGGGTCACTTACCTGGACTAGTGAGTGGTTGCTGGTAACCTTAGATAAGTCATTCCTAAGCCTTCGCTTTTTTCCTTATAAAATGTGTGTAATAATCTTAATACTTTATAGCAGTTGGGAAGTTTGTGCAGATGAAATGAACCAAATTGACCTAGTTCACATTATTCCTTTAGTGTAGTACCAGACACTTCAGCAGGGCTCAAGAAATGCCAGCTTCAGTTCTAGAGGAGGCACCTGAGCATGGTGCAGGTGGGTAGGGGATGGAGAGAGGCAGGTCTCGAGCACATGTCACCTGCTCCTGCTGGTGACCTTCTTGCCCAAGCTCCAACATTGTTTTCACATCTCTTTCTTGCCCCCACTCTGCCCCACCCTGAGCAGGCTGTGCCTTTCTTTTCTTTGCACCACAAAACAATGAATGAACTTCTATTTTGGTATTTCTCAAAGTGCCACTGATTATGTTTGTAACCTGCATAAGTATCCCATCATGCCATGAGCTTGTTTTGGTGTCCCTAGTACTTAGCACCATTCTGGCACATGTTAGGGCCTGAAAAGTATTTTTCAGATGAGTGAATGTGGTGAAAGCTACAGGCCATTTCTCTAAGAAAGAGAGACTTCTACCCAGTATGCCCCATGTACATAGCCAGTGCATTGAGCCCCATTGGTAACACAGAACCCATTCCATCTAGCCATGGCCCATGACTCAAGAACAGGGTACATAGCAGGCCTGCAAACTGGGTGCTTTTGCCTGAGGAGACCTCGTTGTGAGGGTTTCTGGGTCCATTTTTCTGAGAAAGGCAAATATCATATCAGGAAAAAAGGGAAATTCTCTTCCCTCTGAGGATTAGATTTTTGCTGGAGGTTGTGTGATTGCATTGTCAGCCTGACAAGTCAATTGTCATAGGGAGCCTTGTCAGTAGGGAGCCAGAGCAGGTGGCCAATGTACAGAACACCTTAGGGCAGAGCTGGCTTCTGTACAGCCAGGTGCAGAGCTCTCATGATGCTGCCAGGACCCACTTTATAAACTTTGTCTCTTGGCTCTGCTTGCTGCGCAGTCCACTTTGTTCTTTGGCTCCTTGTGGTAACCTCTGACAGCTGCAGGCCAAGCCCTCACGGTGACACAATGGTCTCAGAAGCTCCAGTCTTTTCCTTGCAGATTCAAAGACAGTGGCGTATGCCTCTTTTTTTTATAGTTTCCATCAAAATCCTTAGCTTCTTTCTGATTGGTCTAGCTTAGGTCACTTGATCATTCTTGAACCAATCACTGAGCCCAGAAAACTGAGACGTGCTGATTGACTTAGGCCTGGTCGTGTGCCCTCCCCTGGAGCTGGAGGGCGACCCTTCCTTCCTGCCACAGGAGAGTGAGGGATGGGTATAGCTGACAGGAATTGTGGCTGTTCCCTTTGTGGAGGCAAAGTATGAATGTCTACTTCACGAGGTTGGGAACACTCTCTGTAGTGACAGGGACAAACTTGTCCCTAGCACATGCAGGTTTAGCTCAAAATAAAAGGGGGGATCTTATCCCTTAATGTAGAGTTCAGGATCAGCCTTGACAGAGGCTAGTTCAGTCTGTTTTCTGTGTACACTAAACTTTTGTACATTTATTTTCCTCTTGACTTCGTACATTTTGTTTTTCACATTTTCTTTCCCATTAGCCTGGAAGTTCCCTTAAGTTTAAAGGTAAGGGTTGTGCTTTGTTCTTTTCCAGAGCTTCTGCTGGCCCCAATACAGTCTGTGCTTAGTAACTGCTGTTTCAATGTTGGAGGAATTTGGAAGGACACAGGAGTAGGATGTGCTGGTTTGATAATGGAGTAGGAGAGGGAGAGCAGTGTTTGGCTATAATCATGGTCTAACTTGAGAGATGGACTTTTTGTCCAGTGTACAGTCCTTGCTTCTACCAGCTCAACTATTGCAGTGTGCACTGGACCTTTTATTTGAATAGGCCTATTCACTTTTTCCTAATTTTAAAAAACAAAATAGTTCTAGGAAGTGCTAACTAGAGTCATGCTGCCAATTTGCTAAAAACTGATGGGGGATTATGTGTGTGTATGTGTGTGTGTGTAAAACTGACAACATGACAGCAATTATTTATTCTTTCTGTTCTGCCATTAAATTGTTTTATAACATTTTAACTTAACTTTCCCTCCTTTGTGGGGAGGCGGCTGAAGCTAAAAGCAATTCTTTTTACAAGTATAAGAAGTTTGTTGCCTTTCTTACTAGTCCTGGGGGCTCAGTTATTACACCACCTTATTGATTTCAAGGCTGCAAAGAATTCCACTGACTGAAATTTATTCATAATTTATGTAATCTGCTCTCTTTTGATAGAAGTGTAAGTTGTTTCCAATTTTAACCAAATGCTTTGCTGCTTTAGTGAGTAGCATTGTACATGTATCATTACACACGCACACACACACACAGATACAATGAACCCTAGGGTAAATGCACAGGAGTAGAATTGCTGGCTCATTTGGAATATGCATTTGTATTTTTTTAATTTAGGGAGCAATTTTGCTAGATATAGTCGAACTGACCATAATAAGAGTATGTCTATTTATACTCCAGACTTTGTGAGAATGTCTGTTTCCTCACAGCTTTGCCAGCACAGTGAGTTATCACACTTGGATTTTGCCATTTCAGGATGGCATGTATGATTTTGATTTGCAGTCTTTTATTATGAGTGTTTGTAACATGTCTTTATGTTTGAGGACCATTTGCATTTCTCTTTCTATGAATTCTCTGTTGATTTCTTTTGCCCATTTTCCAATTATTCTTTAAATAATGAGGGCTTTTGTTTCAAGTTCGTCTGTGCTTCCTCTTGCAAAGACTTTGACTTTGTAATCAGCTACCAACTTTACCCTGAATAATTAGAACTGGCCAAGCCCTCAACTGATTGAATATGAACTCTGATAGCAGCACCCTGTTATGGATGAGGACTCTGTAGTGGGTCTGAGTTTTATGCAAATTGTCTCATTTTAGCCTCACAACAATCTACCTTATTGATGAGGAAACAGAGGCACAGAAAGGAGGAGTAAACTTCCCAAGGTCACACAGCTAGCCAGTGGCAAACCTAGTATGCAAATACAGAGCTTGATTAGTTTAGCCAAGTCTGCACTCTAAACCATGTTTTTGGTAAAGGGCTGGATAGTAAACATAGTAAACATTTTAGGTTTTGTAAATTTCTGTCTCTGTCTCAACTACTTAATTTATTGCCAACCCATTAGATAATACATAAACAAATGGTCATGGCTGTGCTCCAGTAAGATCATTTATAAAAACAGTTGGTTGGGAGGATTTGACTTATGGGCTGCAGTTTGCCAACACCTGCCCTGAACCCTTAAATGATGTCCCTATCCCAGCTTTAGTAACAATAACAATAGCAAGCTTTGTACTTCTAGTGAATCTCAGTGACCCCTGTGCTCATCCCAACAGATGCACTGAAGTATCTGCACAAGAATCAAAGTCTGGACAACCAGCAGTGAGGGAGGCAGAGAAGGTCTAGTAACGAGGCTAATTCTTCTTCTTCTTTTTTTTTTTTTTATTTGAGACAGAGTCTTACTATGTCACCCCCGGTAGAGTGCTATGACTTCACAGCTCACAGCAACCTCAAACTCTTGGGCTTAAATTACTCTCTTGCCTCAGCCTCCCTAGTAGCTGGGACTACAGGTACCTGCCACAATGTCTGGCTATTTTTTTTTTTTTTTTGCAGTTGTAATTGTTGTTTAGCAGGCCCAGGCCAGGCTTGAATCTGCCAGCCTTGGTGTATGTGGCTTGTGCCCTACTCATTAAGCTATAGGTGCCAAGCCACACCAGGATAATTCTGGAGGACCTCTGCTCCCCTCTACTGACTCTGGAAGAAGAGACAGCCCACCATGGCTAGAGATTTTCTGGAAAAGATTAAAATTCAATTTTATCTTAAAAATACTATTTAAAAGTACAAAAAGTTGTAGAATGCTCTATGGTGGTAAGTAGTACTACCAATTTCTGAAAATTCAGTTGAGGGGTATAAGGCAGTAGAGGTGTACCACAGTACTAAGCTATAAGTAATGTGAGGGTAAGGCTCAAGGCAGGTGGCCAGCCATCCCAGACAAATATGAGTTGGTCACCTTGGCTTAAGGTATTAATCAAAACTAAGCTGAGCACTTTGAAAGACTTGATAAGGGCAAATTATTAAAAAGGAGTTTTGCTAAAGGAGTAAGAGTGATAGGAATAAGAGTATAACTAAGAAAGCTTAAGAATCCAGAAGGGAAACCTGGGAGTCATTGTTTTGCTTAAGTCTTGAAGTTCTTGCTAGCAGGGAGATCTGCAGTCATCCTGATACTCTTCCCCTTGTAGGTTATGGTTTTCTTACATCTAACTGCTTTCAGAATTTTGTCTTTCATATTAACTTTAGTGAAGTTAATTATGATGTGCCTGGGTGATGTCTTGTTTGGATTTAGTTGTGCTGGGGTTCTGAAACTATCTGCTATCTGAATTTCAGAATCTCTTGGTATGTCTGAAAAGTTCTCTTCCATAATTTCATGAAGAAGAGCCTCTGTGTTTTGTGAAGCAACTTCATCACCTTCAGGGATTCCTATAAGGCGAATATTAGTTTTCTTCAAATTATCTGAGAGCTCTCTGAGAGAAAGATCCATTTTTGTTCTCCATTTCTTTTCATCTTTGAGCTCTTGGGCTTCTTTGAAAGCTTTGTCTTCAATGTCAGAGATCTGTTACATTCTGTTACTGAGGGATTCTACCGTATTTTTCAGATCTTTGAGGGCTGCAAACTCTTGCCTCAATGTTTCAAAATCTTTTATCATTTTATCTTTGAAATTGCTGATTTCTTGAGACATCTTTTGAATAATTTCTTGTGATATCTTTTGAATAATATCTTGAAATTCTAATTCCCTCCTTTTTTCCATTCTGTTAATCTTATTTGCTATCCATATTCTGAACTCAATTACTGACATCTCAACCATCTGTTTATAGATGGGGTCTTCAATTCCATCTGCCCCATTTTTCCTTGGGAGAGTTGATCTACTCTGGTTATTCAAGTTGCTGGAGTTTTTCTGCTGATTCTGCCCCATGTTGAATTTATACTGTTTGGAGACCTCATCAGAACTGTTCAGTCAGTGGCTGCCACCAGAGAAGGTGCCAGCTTCTTCTGGTTGCCCAGACAGACAGGGCATTGTCTGTCATCTTCTCCCAGTTCTCAAGTGCTTGGCTACCATGGGGTAGGGGAACAGCAGTGGCTGCACTGGAACGTGCGCAGCGGGATCAGACCTCATTTGGCCTGCTGGGGCAATGGAGGCAAGAGAAAGGCAATGTCTGGATCAGTCCTAGTTTGGCTTCATGGGGACGACTGGGGGGCAGGGGAATGGCAGCAGCTGGATTAGTCCTAGTTCAGCCCCACAGGGGCAACTGGGGGGCAGGGGCAGTGGTGGCATGGGGCACGCGCACAGCCAGATCAGTCCTAGTTCAGCCCTGCTGGGGCGACCCCATGGCAGGGGAAATGCAGTGGCTGCATGGGAATGCACAGCTGCAGGGCCGGGAGAGTGCACTTGGTCCCACAAGTGGGGGGATGCTACTCTTGGACCTCCTCTCACTATCTCTGCAGGCAAAGGGGGAAGGATGGACTGGAGATTCAAAATGGCAGTGGAAACTTTAGTTCAATTTTTCTGCCTGGCAAGAGAGAGTTTGGAGTCTCAGCAGGGTCCCTCTAGGGAATAGACCCCACTGCCTGTAGCTCTCACACAGGTGAGATAATAGGTCCTCAGTTCATCTCTTGCCTGTAGGAAGCTTACAGGAGCAGACGAAGAGAAAACAAAGAGAAAAACAGCTCTCTTGGGGGGAAGGGATGGACACTGTTCCTTTGAGATGTTCCATATACCTGTAAGTTGTACTCCAGGAGCTG
>CAUYQV010031920.1:0-40928 GCA_963574575.1 Galagoides demidoff | reverse complement strand
AAAAATAAATAAATGGAGTGTTCTTCTGTCTGCTATGCAGTGGCTTTCTTTAAATGATGCTTTACACAAGGGGTCAGAAAACTTTTCCTGTAAAGAGCCAGATGCTAAATATTTTCAGCTTTGTGGGCCATATGGTATCTGTCACTACTCGGCTCTGCCATTGCAATGCAGATAGCCATTAGCCAATATGGATGAATGTGGCTGCGTGCCAATAAAACTTTATTTGCCAAAGCGGGTAGAAAGAAGGCCAAATTTGGCCTGTGAATTGCAGTTTAGAAACCTCTGTTTTACCTTTACACATTTTAGCTCCAGTAACTATTTACAATAGTCAATTTTCAAAAATGCATTAAGTGCCTCCTCCACGGTAAGCCCTTTTTGAAGTGTTACAGATACAGTGGTAAGTGAGGAAGACATTGCCTCTGCCTCAGAGAGCTCTCATTCTCGGTTCAGGGGCATGATGCAGGACACCAAAGCCAAGCACAAGCCCTTGCTCCCTCAGCCTCCTCCTCACCCCTCCTGACATGCCAGCTTAGTCACATGGGCCCATCCTGGGGCTGCCTTTACCTTTGCCAGAAGTAAACACAGATCTCTTTTTCCTAGACATGTTTTCGTTCCCTAAAAGAAACAATTCCATATTTTCACAAGACAGAAACTTTTACATGATAATCCCGGAACATCTTTTTTTTTTTTTTTTTTTTAAGGAAATTAAGAAAAAGTGGCATTTCTCTTCCAGCCCTGGAGAGTCTCGCTCACATTATATGAGCACAGGCATCTGTCATGGTGCAGATGTGACAGCCCAGCTCCTCATCTCTGTCGGCTGACCTGCCAGAGCATCTCACTCTTCACCAGCAGAATTCAGGTCTGTGGAATCCAGGGTGCCTGTGTGGGGAGCAGTCTCTAGGAGGTCACTCCACGCGGGCAGGGAGTGGAAAGGCGAGACTCCTGCCAGCGTTCATTATCACTGGACATGGCTGGGTTGCGTGCAGGTTACCTCTGACCATTTCAGTGGGGGAAATATTCCCCTCCATTGTCCCCCACCTTCCATAACCTCCCCTGAACCCCCAGTTACATCTCCTGACATCAAATAAAGCTGTACATATGAAAGCTCTTTCTCTTCAAAAGGTTTTCCTAATTTACGTTCCCAGTGTTTTCTTTTCTCTTTCAAATTATATGAGGGTACAAACAATTAGGTTCCTTGCATTTGGTAGGTAAAGTTGTAGTTGAAACTTTTCCCCAGGGGTGTGCTGTCTACCCGCACAAAGTGCCTATTAGGCGCATGCTTACAAATCCACCCCCTCCCCCCTTCCCTTTACTTCTCCCTCATACCCCCACATCAGGATAATTGTGTCTTTCCGTCATGTGTGGGTGTAGTTATTTATCTATTAGTTTTATATTAGCATTGAGTACATTGGATACTTGCTTTTCTATTCTTGTGTTACTTTACTAAGGAGAATGAAAAAAAAAAAAAGAGTGGCGCCTGTGGCTCAAGGAGTAGGGCGCCAGCCCCATATACCAGAGGTGGTGGCGGGTTCAAACCCGGCCCCCGCCAGAACAAAAAAAAAAAAAAGGAGAATGTTTTTCAACTCTATCCAGGTAAATATAAAAGATGTAAAGTATTACATGGTATACATCATAAAGTCCCAAAGCTACAGATGCTGGTGTGGACATAGAGAAAAAGGAACACTTTTGCTCTGTTGGTGGGATTACAAACTAATACAGTCTCTATAGTGAAAGCTCTTTTCAAACAGCTGAAAAGAGGTCTATATAAAGTACAAGTCTGAATCCAGAATATGCCTATAAGCTGTACATCTTAGGAAAATGATTCTAATCTCCTGAAAAAGGAAGAGAAGGAAACGGAAAAGGATGGACAGGCAGGCAGCCGCAGTGACTGTCATCCAACAGAGAACTCTGAAGTTGAATCTCAGATCTTATCACCATATCACCATGGCCAAGTCCCTTTAACATCTGATTCTCCATTTCTGCAATTGTCAAAATTAAGATAGTGATAAAATAAGGTAACTTTTGAAAATTGGCAGTTCCATAGATCGACATTCAAAGATGTTTTCTGTATCTGAAAAGGAATCATGGACTGCGTGACGTGTTGGCCAGTTCCTTTGATAGATGCCTGGTGAATCAAGAAGTCCCTAGTACAGTGCCAGAGCTGTGCCAGCATTGCTCACATTTCCCCAGCCAGAACGTATGTCTTGCACACTGCCTCTCTCCGCTCACTTCAGTTCCCTCTCTGAGTCTCATGTGAGTGCACCTGATTGGCAGATCCTAAATCCTATTGAGATCCTCAGCTGCCAGAGAGGTTCCAGCCTCTGAAGGATAGGGAAACACGCTGTAACAGTTTCCTGCGTGCTTGGTATGTGGGAAGCTGAATTTCCATCCCCACGACATTCACCTCCTGGTGTCCTGCCTATGGGTAGTATGTCCCACTTCACATGGCAATCGGGACTTGACATTCCTCTTCCCCATCTTTCTACTTCCCATTCTGCTTCTAAGGACCCACGATATTACAGAGGTTCACCTGCAAATGAATCCAAAACAGTGAGAATGTCCTAGAATAGCCTGATGGGCCTGATGGAGTATCGGAGCCCTTAAAAGAAGAAGAACTAGCAAGGTGCAGCAGAAGAGGAGTGTAGAGAGATAAAGCCCGAGAAGTACACAGCCAACCCACTGTTGCTGTCCAGAAGATGGGGGAAGTCACAGAGCAACCGTAAGAAAAAACTGAATTCTGCCAGCTACCTGAGTAAGCTTAGATTGTCCCCACCTGAGAGCCTCCAGATGGTCAAAGTGTGCCCCCCCCCAAAAAAAAAACGACCTCGATGCTGCCCTTCTGATACCCTCAGAAAAATATTGAGTTGACACTTCCTATATCCAAGCCCATAGAAAAGTGATAATAAAAGGGTAGTGCCTGTGGCTCAAAGGAGTAGGGCACAGGCCCCACATGCTGGAGGTGGAGGGTTCAAACCCAGCCCTGGCCAGAAACTGAAAAAAAAAGTGATAATAAAAAATGGATATTGTTTTAAGCTGTTAGATTTGTTGTAGTTCTTTTTGACAAAACCAGAAAACTGATACAGTGTATTCTGCTTCCCATTATTGAGCTCGGGATCATGTTCTACCCTCCTTTCTCCTTCCCCACACACTAAAACTCACCATAAAGCCTAATACTTCTTGCAGCATGGGTCTCACCTCCAGCCTTTCCAATATCTTTGCCTATTGCCCTGGCTCAAGTGTCTTTCTCTTGGATTACTGGCACAGCCTCTTAACTGCTTGCTCACCACCTCTCCCTCCCAATGCTTGTCAAATTGCACATTTTTGAGTTGTTTATTTATACCTTTACAAGTATGTTTCTCTTGTAATTAAAACAATAAGATCATATTACTAATCAGGAAGGAAAATACAGCAAAATTTGTCATTTTTACTTACCAAACATTTATCAAGTGTCTATTATGTGCTCAGCACTAGAAACATAGTGAGAGAATACTTGAGAATAGCTAGTCACTCATTAAACAATTTCTGCCTCCTCTGGACACACAGGCTACATTTCTCAGCGTCCCTTGGAGCTAGATGTGGCCGTGTGACTGCATTATAGTCAATGAAATGTGACCAGGAACTTTGTGTGCCACTTTCAGACCTAACCCTGAACACTTTCCCACAAGCCATTTTCCCTTGCTTTTCCCTCTTCTGCCTGCAGAGAGCACCAGAGCATTGGAGGTCAGGTGGGAAGATTATGGAGCATCAGAAGGAAGAGACGAATGTGGGTTCCCAAGTCAACACTTGAACTACAGTCACCTTTCAGTCAATTTTTTTTTTTTGAGACAGAGCCTCAAGCTATCCCCCTGGGTAGAGTTCTGTGGCATCACAGCTCACAGCAACCTCCAACTCCTGGGCTCAAGCCAGTCTCCTGCCTCCGCCTCCCAAGTAATGGGGACTATAGGCACCGGCCACAATGCCCGGCTATTTTTTGGTTGCAGCCATCATTATTGTTGGGCAGGCCCAGGCTGGATTCGAACCTACCAGCTCAGGTGTATGTGGCTGGTGCCTTAGCCACTTGAGCCATAGGTGCTGAGCCTCAATCAAAATTATGACACTTCCTGAGTGAAGGGCTCAATTACAATTTGGACTTTATACTGACAAACACAAACAATATCACCTAGTCGTTTGCACCCATATATTAATTTGAAATTTAAAAATACAATAAAATACAAAGAACTATGACTTTGGGTTATGAGTGAGCAAAAAATAAACCTGTACCATGTTATATTTGGACTAGTGTACATTTTGGGACTAATTCTGTCCTTTCCCAGTTGGAGTGATATTCTAGGTTTAAGATCTGTTTTCTAGTTGTCTACAGGTACAGGCAGGTAATATAAATAACCAAAGCAGGAATATTATGAGACAATAGGGAATGGTGGAAATTGGGATCAATAATATGATTGCTTGACTATTCACTAGATTTCAGTAGTTTTCCCTGTACAGTGAATAAATGATTAGTCATCCATAAGGTCCTTCAAGAAAGTCTGCTCTTGGACAGTATTAACATTTCTAATAGTGTAGTACTTTTTACATTTGATTTTCATATGAATGAGTATTCATATTGCAATACTCTGCATTAGCAGATTTTCAAAAATAACATAGTCCTTCTCTAGTGTGTTATGAAAATTAATAATTCACATCTTCTAATTCTCAACAAATATTTGATGAGTAAACAAATGATAAAATAAATGAATAAGCAATAAGAAAAAATAAATGTGGCAAATTATCCACTGACTCTTTCGATTTCCAAAAGTGGTCTTCTGGCCTCTCAGTAGCCTCTAAGAAATACAAGTACTTTTACTGATTACAAAGTGTTTGTCTTTCTTATCCCCAAATAACAAACTCAGGCACATACTTCCCCACGCCTGGTACAAGTTATACAGATACATGACCAAGTCATTCTCAATCACTTCTTGTTCTGTACAGTGGAAGATTCTGGGTATTCATATTGGCCTCTGAACCATTTAGTATTAAGTTACAGAATGTTAAGCCTAGGGCCTACAAAATTACTTTGTGAAATTAATAAATATTAATAAAGAAATACTCTGTGCCAGGCCTGACCGCTGTTCTGCAAGAGCCCACAGAGATGAAGCTAGACTGGGAGAAGTACCATAACGGAGACAGGAACAAAAAGATCAGGAAAACAGGAGAGGGACATTAAAGCCTCATAAAATGTAAAAAAGTAAAAGCGTATGAGGGCTTCAAATTTGTTTTAATTCATACATACCATTTGTCCATATTTATGGGGTACATGTGATATTTTGATACAGGTGCACAGTGCCTAATGATCAAATCAGAATACTAAGGCTATCCATCACCTCAAACATTTATCATTTCCTTGTAGTGGGAAAGTTGGAATCTTCTGTTTAGTTATTTTGAAATGTACATTATATTGTTATTAACTACAGTCACCCTACTCTAACTGTCAAACATTATAATTTATTCCTTCTACTTCACTCTATGGTCATATCCATTAGATGGTCCCTTTTCATCCCCCAAGGAAAACACACACACACACACACACACACACCCTTTCCAGCCTCTAGCAACCACCATTCCACTCTCGACCTCCATGAGGATCCACCTTTTCTGTTCCCCCATATGAGTGAAAACATGCAATATTTATCTTTCTGTGCTGGCTTATTTCACTTAACATAAATCCTCCAGTTCCATCTATGTTACTGCTAGCGGAAAGATTTTATTAGTTTTTATGGTTGAATAGTATTCCATTGTGTATATATACTACATTTTCTTTATCTACTCATCTGCTAGTGGATTCCATATCTTGGCTATTATAAATAGCATTGCAAATTCTCAGAACAGAGTAAAGAGCACCAAAGAGGTTGCATGCCCCAAAGCTATCTAAATAGAAAGAAATGATAAATTATGAAATATCTTTGTAGATAAACATTTTAACATTTCTACAATCACAATTATTAAATACCAAATAATCACAGATTTTAAAAGTTAGTATCTGAGAGATTACCTAAAGTTGCAACCCTCACCATACCCCCCACCTCTGCTAGCCCTCCACAGACCTAACTCTCCTTTTGCCTCTTTTCCACAACACTACTAAAATACCATAGATGCCTTCTTATTTACTATATTTATTGTCTGTTGTTTGCCTTTCCAAGCCCAGCTGGAAGGGAAACCCCATGAGGACAAGGGTCTTTGTCTGTTTTATTACTGATATATCTGAAACATCCACCATAATACCTGAGAACCTGTTCAATGAATATTTGTTGAATGAATAAATCCCAATTAACAGTTTCCATTTTGTACAGTTGAATAAACTAAGGTCCTGAGCAGCAGTTCAGGGCCTTTGTTGAAGTCACACAGCTTGTCAGCAGTAGCACTATGGCTAGAATCTGCATCCAGTCCACTTAGAAAATAGAGGTCAAAATAAAGGAATAAAAGTTTTTCCTTCCTTCCTTTCTTCGCCTTTCCATACACAGTTTACCTTTGACAGAGAATACAACTCAAAGGCTTTTTCCTTCCTGAAGAGCCCCTTATACATCATAAAGTCTTAGGTAATGCTAACCCGCATCAAAAAAAAATATTCATATGGCTCAAAACAAAAAGCTTCCTAAGTGCAGCAAATGACATTTTCAGAAAAATGTGTACTTTGTCCCTCTGAAAAGCCTGAGTAGCATATCATTATGCAGCCTGGCTTATCCAGCTACAGTCAGCCACTGTCTCAGGGGTCAGGTAGCAAAGTAACTTGTTGGCTGGGCAACTTTCTAAATAATATTTGCTCGCTTTGGTGCACTGCACTCAGATCCCCTAAAGAATCTGTGGCTTTCTTTCAAGGGGAAGAAAAAAGGGTTCGTTTGACACTTTTTGCTAATGATTTGTCGAAAAATACGCTGTAAACCACAGAGCTGGGAACATCCCCTAATCTAGTTGTCAACAAGGATCATATCGCAAATTCTATTTGCTAAACCAATTTCTTAACTCTTCCTGGTATAATTAGCTCTGGGTCTTGTATGGGGATTTAGCTTTCTAATTGTGGCAATTCTAAGTACATCAAAATGCATTCACACCTGGGGTTTACTGCTTTACCTGAGTTGCTTTGGCATCTGTTATGGAGAAGTAAAGCCACTTATTTCCTGTACACATTAGGTAAAGAGGAAGTGTTATTTTTAGAACAGAAGCAATAGAGATAATTCAGCTCAAATTTCTTCTTTGCATTTGAGTTAGCAGCATAATCTCCAAACACGGCTATGCGTGGGGGTGGAAGGTTGGTTTGAGGAAGTCGGAAAAGAGAAAACTGACACAAAAGAAGGACTAGGAACCCAGAAAGCAGAGCGTACGCTAAATCCTTACTGATGACCTCCACCCAGAAGCTGGCTCCAGAATACTTATGACATCGGCCTGTGTTTTCAGTGATAAGAGGTGACAGAAAACACCCGTCCTTGAGGCCGCTCTGCTTACACTCCTGCCAACAAGCAAAGACACAACAAACTCTATCCTGATGTGCAGGCATAGTCTTAGGGAAATTTTAAAAATTATGCCAAGTAACAAGGATGAGATGTAACGGGAAAAATAATTATGTCAGGTCCCCTTTGAGAATGATGAAAGAAATTTTCCTTCATGCTGGTATGCCTGGGTTGGGAACTTAATGTCACCAGAGAGAGACCATCCAAGGCAATAGTACTGCCCACTCATGTTTCCGGGAGCTTTCATACTTTCATCAAAAAAGGTCTGTGTGCCACTTTCTGAATGGCCTGAGTAAGCCACCTCTACAACCTGGGCAATGGGAGCCTCCCTTTTTCTTCAGGATTCTGAGGACTTATTTCTACCCCTGACCAAAACAATAGCCCAGATCCAATTAATACGTATAATCATTTGTGTATGGTGCCTTACACCTCATAAATTTCCACACACACCATTCCACTGATTCATAAGTCATCTTGAATATATCCAAAATCTGACCAATGCTTACAACCTGAACTGCTACTACCTGGTTCACCATTTTCTCTCCCATGAATGATTACAATAGCCTCCTAATGGGAATCTCTGCTCTTGCTTGCCCCTTAATGTCTATTCCCATAAAGGATCTCCTGCAATCTCTTTTAAAACTTAAATTGGGGCCAGGTGCAGTGGCTTACACCTGTCATCCCAGCACTCTGGGAAGCAGAGGCAGGAGGATTACTTGAGGGCAGTACTTCAAGAACAACCTAAGCAAGAGTGAGACTCTATCTCTACAAAACATAAACAAATTATCTGGGTGTTGTGGTGGGCACATCTAGTCTCAGATAATGGGGAGGCTGAGGAGGATCACTTCAACCCAGGAGTCAGGTTGCTGTGAGCTCAGCTGGTGCCTTAGAACTCTTTTCCAGACAACTGAGTGAGGTTCTGTCTAAAAAAAAAAAAGAAAGAAAAAAAAAAACACTTAAATTGGATTGTGTCACTCTTCAACTCAAAACCCTCCAATGGCTCCCTATCTCACAATGACCCTTGAAGCACTAAATGATCTGGCCCCCCATTACTACTTGACCTCATCTCCTATCCCCTGTGCCATGCGTTGACTCCATAAACATTGGCTTCCTTGCTGCTTCTTGACCATGCATAGTATGTTTCTGCTTTTAAGCCTTTATTCTGCTTGTGGTGACAGTTACAGATTCTCTTCCTGCATCAGATGTCCTATACCTCCCTACATTTGCTGATTCACTAGAAGAAATCATAACCTAATAACAGGTTATACTCACAGGTAAGATTTATTACAGCAAAACATACACAGCAAAAGTAGCAGGAAAAAATCTGCATTCACAGAGTACAGAGAAGGCCAGCACAGACTTCTGATGTCCTTACTCATCCAACCCACATGGGACAGGTTTTTCCTCTGGTAGCAAACTACAAAAACAAATGTGGAATGACTCTGCCAAGGGAAACCCATTTGAGCCTTAGGGTCTGAGGCTTTTATGGGGGTGGTTGGTCACATACACATGTCTTGGTAACAACCAGCACAGCAACTGAATCTCAGGACCTCAGTGAAACCAGGTGCGCATCATCAATCTTGATGCTTGTGCAAAGCAATCGTGACAGGCTGGTATGGTATGGTTTATTTCTCCAGTTGTACACAACAAAACAATCAATCCATCACTGATATAAAGAACATTCTGAGAAATATAGTCCCAAGGATAGGCCAAAAATAAATTGAAGACACTTGTAAACATTCAAGGAATGAACAGCCAGAGCTGCTGTGTTAACTCTTTCTTCACACACCCTAATCTGGCCTTACTTCCTTGTAGTGTGATATATTTCCTAGCCACTAATAAGTTGAAATACTTATAATTAATTCAAAACAATTAAACACTAATAATTAAATCTAAAGAGAGGAAGTCTCTGGAAGAATTATGGGAGTGGCTATTGGCTACATAACATAAGCAAAACATTAATACAGTAGAACTTCCATAGTTGACCATCTCCCTGCACTGGCCACCTCCTGAAGTTGACCTAATTTTTATAGACTGGACATATACCACATGTACCTTCAGTACAGTAGGCCCAGTTCCTTATGTTGAACACCTCCATATGTTGACCAGTTTGGTACAGTCCCCTGGGTGGTCAATTTACAGAATTGCTACTATATGTGTGTTTGTAAGAGTCTGGGAAATTAGGGTTGTTTGTTGATACTGCAGAAGCTAATACTTCATTCCTTCTATTTGAAATGCTCTTCCTGGATATATTTTGGCTTATTCTGTCACCTTCTTTAAGTCTTTACTCAAATCTACATTCCTATAAGGCCTACACAGATCACCCTGATAATATTATAACCGGCCTCCAAAATCCATCTTGCAAATTTCTTATTCCTTTTAACTAGTTCTGTTTTTTCCTTCAGCACCAACCACCTACTCATTTATAACAATTTATTCATTCATTCTTTCTCCTTTCCCTACCCCTTGTTCTCTGCCTCCCCTCACCCTGGCTAGTACCAAGACATAGTGAGTATTTAATAGTTATTGAATGAAGTAGACATGTCATGCAGGGATTATTATCCCCAGTTTAAGATAAGGAAACATAGAGAGCTGAAGTGACTAAAGCAAGTCATTTTTACATTCATAAAATTGAGTCTAAAACCAGTCAGTAAAATGACTTAAGCTTTGATGATTTAAGGGCAAAATCCAAAGTATTATTAAAACTATATCCAAGTTAATTTTGTGTATATAAGGAAATTGTATGATCCTGTAAGTATGAATTATTTCAAGAGACCATCAAGTTCAAAGGTCTTTAAAAGTAAATGGAAAGGATTTCGACATATCTTAAGATTCTTCCAGTTCAAAGATCATTAAAGTTAGAAGGAAAATACGTGTCGTAATAACAGTTAACACCTACATATGGCACATGCTATGAGCTAGGGACTATTCAGAGGTTTCACATATAGTAAAGCATTTAATTCTCATGACAAACTTACAAGGTAGTTTCTAATATTATTCACATGTTACAGATTAGAAAACTCAGGTACAGTTTAAGCTCATTGTACAAGGTCACAGAGCTATAGGATGTGAAGCTTGGCAATATGGCTCCAGTGTGCACATTTGGGCACTAAGCACTGTAATATATCTTAAGCACATAATTATAAGTGATCAACTTGGATGGGCATTGATAAAGCTCTGAGAAACAAATAAGTTATATAAGTTAGGAGACCCACTTCCTTTAATCCAGAGTTGTCTAAGATACAGAGACTGTACACAAAGGGCTCAGATGACAGGTTGGGTAGTCCAAAGACCTTCAGATCTCATAACTGACCAGTATCTTGTGCTTTAAGTAACAACAGGAATTTGGAATCATGACTATATATATATATTTAGTGAGTACAGATCTTTTACATGTGGGAAGATTTAGAGTTAATAAAATGGTGGTCTGAGAACATCAAGCTATCTTGCCCTTTGTACAAATTTGTTATCTATGTACTTGTAATTTTAAGAGAATTTGACCTTTTAGAGTAACAGCCTTGTAAGTCCCATTTAAAATGTGAAACTGAATAATAGATTAAATTTATGATTTTAACTAGAATTTTACTGCTTTCTTTAACACTATTAGAACATCTAAGAGAACTTTTGGTTTGCTATGTATATAAATTCAATTTATTATAAAAGTTATTTAATACCCTGGAGGCTTTGTTTGTTATCAGACAATTAAAAGACCTATAAAAGGAAATGAGTACTATATATTAAATGTGTAAATGTAGTTTAAAATATTTGAAGTTATTTAATTGACTAAGTTGATAAATGGGACCATACATTATTTAAAAGTCATTTAATGGTTGTTAAAATCTATTATACTTTTAAGTAGAATATTTGTACGCAGAACTCAACAGTACAGGAAATACAGGGTTGGGGATTTATAACTTTAATAAATTGAATATCAATATTTAAAACCCAAAGAAAACTTCTGAATAATTTGTCTAGAGAAGACCAAACATTTCATTTCCAATCACCTGGGCTCTCTGACTTGGGTTCAATGCTCTTCTCAAGCCATTAACAGGGACCATTTTGGTCCCCATCAGGAAAACCTTCCAACTAGTCCGTTCTTTAGTACCAGACCAGATTGAGCAGATCTAACTTATAAAGCAAGGTGAAATTTTTTTTTTGAAGTGAGACATTATTTATTATTGATGGATGTCAGTTTCACCTTTTCAGGGGATGCATGAAAACTAAAATGTGGTTACTGCCTGATTTATGGAATGATATCTTCACAATTATTTTTGTGTGTGTAAGGTACATGCATGCATTCAGTGGGCCACTGTCATTACTAAGGGCTTCAGCAGGGCCTGGGTGCAATAGCCATGGAATACCATGCAGCCCTAAAGAAAGATGGAGACTTTACCTCCTTCATGTTTACATGGATAGAATTGGAAAATGTTTTTCTTAGCAAAGTATCAAAAGAATGGAAGAAAAAGTATCCAATGTATACAGCCCTATTATGAAACTAATTTATAGCTCTCAAATGAAAGCTACAACTTAATTCTAGCCTAAGAATATGGGGAGGGGGTGGAGAAGGGGAGGGGAGAAGGGCAGCTGGGTGGTGGGAGGGTGACTGGAAAGATCACCTATATGGTCTGTCTAACAAGGGTACAAGTAAACTTTTCTAGAACTAGAGTATAAATATTTTAACACAATAACTAAGCAAATGACATTAAGTCTATATTAACCAGCTTGATGAAAGTATTTCAAATTGTATATGAAAACACTACACTGTACCCCATGTTTGCATTAATGTATATGGCTATCATTTAATAAAAAAATAAAAAAATAAAAAACAAATGATGAACAGGTATATGCAAAAATATTCAACATCACTAATTATCAGGGAAATGCAAATTAAAACCATAATGAGATACTGCCTACTGTTATAACAGCTATTATCAAAAAGCTGAAAGTTCACAGGTGTTGGCAATGATATGAAGAAAAGGGAACTTTGCACATTGTTGGTGGGAATGTAAATTAGTATGGCCATGATGGAAAAAAGTATGGAGGGTCCTCAAAAAATTAATGATGGAACTCATGTGTGATCTAGCAATTCTACCACTGGGTATATATCCAAAAGATATGAAATCAGTATGTTGGAGAGATAGAGCTGCCCATGTTTACTGCAGCACTGTTCACAATGGCCAAGATAGGGAGTCGCCCTAAGTGTCCATTGACGGGTAAACAAACAGAATGTGGTATATATACACAAAATAACACGATTTATTCTTTTTTTTTTTTTTTTTTTTGAGACAGAGTCTCACTATGTTGCCCTCGGTAGGGTGCTGTGGCATCTCAGCTCACAGCAACCTCCAACTCTTGGGCTTAAGCGATTCTCTTGCCTCAGCCTCCCAAGTAGCTGGGACTACAGGTGTCTGCCACAATGTCAGGCTATTTTTTTGTTGAGGTTGTCATCATTATTGTTTAGCTGACCTGGGCTGGGCTCGAATCCGCCAGCCTTGGTGTATGTGGCTGGCGCCATAACCACTGTGCTATGGGTGCCGAGCCAGAATACTATTTATTTAAAAAAAGAAGGAAACTATGTCATTTGTGGTAACATGGATGAACCTGGAAGACACTATGTAAGTAAGGCACGGAATGACAGATATTGTATGCATCTGACCTATATGTGAGATCTGAAATAATCGAACTCATAGAAGAAAGTAGATTGGTGGATGCCAGAGGCTGCGGAATGACTGTAAAGATTGGGTGATGTTGGTCAAAGGAATAAAGTTTCAGTGAGAAGGACTGACTGGAGATCTACTTTACAGTATCGTAAGTGTAGTTAATAATTTATTATCCACTTCAAAATTGGTAAGAGAGATTTTTACCAAAAATGGTAAGCATGTAAGGTGAAGGATGTGTTCATTAGCTTGATTTGATTATTCCACAATGTATACATCTATCAAAATATCACACTCTACATCATACATTTATAAAATTGCTGTTTTTCAATTTAAAATAATTTCAGAAAACCCATATGGGACCTTTCAACATATTCTGGTCATAGAAGCTGTCTCTCTGGGTTGGGTTGAGGGTGGGTTTTTTAGAGACAAAAAGAGACCTGGTTATTCATTCAGTGAACAATACTTAGCATCTATTGTATTAAGGCATTACACTATCATTGGGGGCTAATAATCACTACATTTGTCTGGTGCTTCATAATCTATAAAGAACTTTCATCTACATTTTCCCACATAATCCTCATGTGACACCAAAAGATAAGAAACAGCTGTTATTTCTTCATATAGTAAATGAGGATTTTGAGGAATAAGAAAGCTTGGGCTCAGGAGTTTGAGACCAGCCTGAGCAAGAGTGAGATCCCATCTCCAAAAAAAAAAAGCTGGACATTGTGGTGGGTGCCTGTGTTCCCAGATACCCTGGAGGCTGAGGTAAGAAGATCACTTGGCCCTCCACCCGGGGCAATTGAGTGAGTCTCTATCTCAAAAAGAAAAAAAAATGCAATTCATAAAATCTTGTGGGTCAGAGCCAGGATGTAACCTGGGGATTTCCATCCCTACTCCTCTGGCTTTAGAAATGGAGGCTCTGTTGCTAAGTAGAGGACTAAGACAATTCTGTCTCTCTCACAATGCAGGGGATATGTAGGTCAGGAACTGCCAAAGCTGGGTCTTTTGGGCCACCAGGGCACCTGCTTAGTTTTCTTATAAGCATTTGAGTGTAGCCATTTGAGTTCTAAACCCCTCACCCCCAGCCTTTCCCCCATTGTGTATGAAGTATGAGGCTGAAGTTTGAGACAACTGTAATGAACATACCCAGACTGTCACAAAACTCTTCCTCTTTTTATTTTGGTAAAAATGATGCATCACAATAAGTTGTATTCAATACTGCAATTAGGGTTCAGTTGTGATGATAACTCACTGCTAAATTCGGGTGCAAGACTTATACAGTGCCCCTATTCCATCACTCATGTTCTCCCGCAGAAAAGCTTAGCATGAATGAAAGTTTGTTACCGAAAAACTCTTCAATTCACCCTGAAGTACAAGCTCAATGGCTTTCCATTGCACTGGATCTTAGATACAGTCCTAGCACCTGATGGACATAAAGGTAGCACTTTATTATGAGCACAGCTTACTGGGACTACCATACCTCACAGATGATCAAGAGAGCTTCTCAGGTTGAGAATCTCTGTCCTCAATGTCCCAAGCTCAGTGAATACAGATACACTATTAATTCTCATTGATTCAGCCTTTCCAAATGTACTTAAAGCATCAACAGTCTTAACAGCAAAGGCCACTAACCGCTCTCTAGATGACCGTCTGGATGCATGAAATCCTTTGTGTATTATGATACATTAAAAATTTCAGATTGATATAAGGGTACATGTGATTGGGTTACAGTTTGTGTTTGTCAGATAAAGTCCAAGCCATGATACTTTAAAGCAAGACATAAGCACACAAATTCTTGACCATGGAAAATAATAAAAGCACCTCTAGAGATAAAAATGGGTAACAAAAAGAGTGAACTGGTTATTTTTGTTGCTGAAGCTGTCAAACTTCTGCATAGGAAACAAAGCAGACGAGGTGCTGATCTCCAAGTTTGGTCTTGTTTTGCTATGTGAGTATTAAGAATTTATCCAATTGCATTCTTTCATTCCTTCCTCAAACCTGACAACAAGCAAAGCTTTTAAATCACATACACGTATTTATATATTCACTTATAAAAATTGTTCACATCATCGGGATGTCAGTTAGTCACCAAAACTAAAAGTAGATTTGACAGACCTGCTCTGGCGGCTGATAAATATAGATTTCCTTCAGAGAGCAAGGCCCCGAGCAGCGCACCGAACAAGGAAGCCCCTGCGAGGTCTCCAGTTCATCTTCTATATTTGGACTTGTGAGCTCATTAGTCAGCTGTATTATTTATCTCCTACACAAAAGTATTTCAAGGTCTGTGGGAGTTTTCTCCAGTTAAGGTTAATCAATCTTTATTACCTTCAATTTATAGCTCCCAGATGCTTCAGTTGGTGAAGACTTTTCTTATTTAAGAAAAGTGAGTTCCTTATTTGCCCTCCTTTAACCATTTTCAAAGACCTGAATCCACATGGCTATTAAAAATGAATAACAGGGGAGACTTTAATTTTTTTGAAAGTTTCTGAGGAAAATCTACAGCATAATAAAGTAAGAATAAAGGGGAAATGTGAACAGGTTTAGGCTTTTGAATGCAATATATTTCCACTACCTTAAAAAAATATAATTGTGTTTATGGTTAAAATAAAATCTGTTTGTATATTTAATCTTAAGAATGAACTGTTAAGTTGGCTCCTGGCTTCCGTGCGCCTCTGGCTTGTCATCACAAATGCTGCATGCGACTAAACGGGATTCCTTTTCTCTAGTTGCAAATCTGGTTTTCAACCTTGCATTGGTATCCTCAGATACTATCGTTGCCAATAGTGTCATCCCTTGGTATGCCCAGGGGATTGGTTCCAGGACCCTGAATGTATCAAAATGAGTGGATACTCAGGTACCCCACTATGAAAACTCTGTCCTCCTAAGACCCAGGTTTGAATCTTTTGAGTACTGTATTCTCATCTGCTTTTGGTTGGAAAAAATCCCAAACAGTGGACCTGCACTGGTCAGACCCGTGTTGTCAAAGGTCAGTTTTGTTTTCTTCCCTTTATCCTACCAGTTGATGATGCAAACCATCTGATCCCCAGTTTCCTCATCAGTAAAGTGAACCATCCTGCTCGAGTCTGTTGTTTGGTTTCCATCTTCACCTCTGGTGAGGAGTCCTGCTCTCTGTGCTCTGGCTTAAGCAGTGACATTTGTCTTTGCTTCTGCTCTCCCCAATCCTGTCCCCAGCGGGTCCCTTTCAGGAGTCTTTCCCTGTTAGCAGCCAAAGACCCAGAGGACTATCAGCTTTGCTGTCTGTGCTTGCACTCTAATTCTGCTTGCAGCAAGCCATGGGGTTTGCCTTAACTTTTCTATCTGAAGCTAATTAACTTTTCTCAAAATTCACTACTTACATTTAAATTCATCCTGTCAATCAACAAATCTTCTCAAGATATAGCATTTAAAAGCCTCCTGAAAATGCAATCCAAATGAGGGGTGTAAGTTCAAAAGGCTTTTAGGCCAGCCTCTTGACAGACTCGGTGGAGGAATCTCGCGGCATAGAGGTGTTCATGCATACTCTGCAGTGACAGTTCCCTGCTAGGAAGACTTTGCAATATTTTTAGATTGGAAAAAAATCCCTAATATAATGATTTTTTGGTTTGTTTTGCATGACTGTCAAGGAAAAACGAATGGATACTATTTCTGGAGTACTTAGCTCCAAGGCTTAACAGGAATGAAGATTGCGCGAGATACTTTTTTCTAATACAGTAAATAACTACAAAAAGTGTTATTTATCAGGATTTTTTTTTTAAATTGGAGACTCAGAGACCTGTTAAGCGGGGTAAGTAGGGTGGGAGTTAGGGCTGAGTATGTGGGGGAGACAAAACAAAGGATGGAGCGACTATTTATTTTCATTTTGGTACGGAGCCAGGTGATGGTGCGATGGCAGTGATTGCACTGAATGAATGCTGCAGTGAGGTGTGGCCACGCTGAGCAGAGGGAGGAGCGCAGCTGTGGGGGACAGCGGGGCAGAGCGGTCCCTGCACCCCAGGACCACAATGTAATGAGGTATGCAGGTGTAACTTGTGCACACCATCCTTACAGACTCGGACCCCCAGCCTGCGTGTCTTCTCCGCCTTCTACAGCTCTTCACTGCTGAGGCATTACCTGCTCTCCCCCCAGATCTGACCATTTAACTCAACCCCCCGGGCTGTGTAGCTCCTTAGTCAAGGATCAGGGAATGCAGCCAGGTGGGAGGTGCGCCCGCTGTGGCAGGTGTCTGCACCGAAGACTCTCTGCTTTGCTCTTAGGCAAAGCCATGCACTGTAGTAATAGCTGCCGTGTGTTGTAAGATGTCTTTGATGTAACAGATCCTTAGCTTTTCTGAGCAAAATGCCTCAAGCAGAGTAGGAACTTGATAAATATTTATGATTAATGGTTTCTAGGACTTGCATCATCAATGTCATCTTTGCAGCCTGCTGTTCTGGCTAGAGAAATGGAAATTAAGGAAAAACAAGCAAGCCCTGTGTTCCAAATGCGAATATACCTAAGGAAACGAGCTAATCATAAAGGTCCCACCAGACTGCAGTTCCCACTGTTTGTGTGAATTCTGTTGTGTGTACATATGTGACGACTGCTCAGACGATTCCCTGTGACACCCCCTCAAACGGGACGGCATCTGTCTGGTCTCAGTGGGGAAAGCATGCTAAAAATGTCTTTGCTGGTGTTAAATCAGCTTACTGGAACTGTGTACAACTCTGAAGTAGATGTTTGTTTCTTTTTTTAGTGAAGTATTAATATTTCATTTATAATCTGTTCTTGGACAGTGCAGGGACTTTATGCATTGCATTTAACCTAAATCCTAAGCTGAGGACAAGTTTCTGCTAGTTAAAAACAATGGTACTTTCATCATCAGAAAATTGATCTCAGTGAAGAGTTTCTTAACATTTGGAAAGATTTACTATTAAGGTGAAAATCATAAGGAGTCATGGATATGTTAGTTAAGCAGAAAAATCACTTCTCATTCTAAGCTGAAAAAGTGCCATTTGATAACATTTATAACAAAAGGAGGATTTTCATAGCTGATTTTTAATAATAAGCTGAAAATCTATTTCTAAGCAATAATAATTCACGGTTTCCATTCCTAAAGTAATAGATTCCTGTATTTGGTTAGAAGATGTGACATTTGTAAGATGAGGATGCAGTAACAGGTTGCTTTTTAATGCTTTAATGACAACTGCAAATTTACTTCTAACTGGTATCTGTTAATAGCAGGTGTTTGCATGCAGGAAGAATGTATGCGTGTATGCAAGCATGGTGACGTGACAGGTATAATGCTGGCTAAAATAAGACCAGCACTGGAATAACAGATACCTGGAGAGTGCAGGGGCTCCCCAAAGTAGCACTCGTGAGTTCTCCGGCTTTGTTTGTAGTCATGAGAAAACACATGACTTTTACACCCATGTAGAACTACACCCACGTTTTGTAATTCAAAAGGGTATTTCTTGCATTTTTGGTCCTTCTGCCAGATTTGGGGTAGCTGTGATTCCCCTCACTCACCAGGCAGCCATGTTCCTTAACACAGGGATGGGTGGTCATACTTATGAAGGTGAGAATTGGGGATCAGCAGCAGCAGAAAGAAAGTGTCCAGCGCAGGAAGCAGAATGTTATCAGTGGGGGAAGAGTATGTCCAGATGAGAGGAAGCAGTGGCCGGAGTGTGGGGGAGGAACCCGGGACAGGGTGGTTATGTGGCTGCGGGGGCTGCACTGGAACACAAACAACCTTGGCAGGGGCCTTGGAGCTCCCCTGACGTCCCAGACACTTTGGGGGTCTGTCTTGTGGCCAAACACACTGGGATGTGCCTCTTTTTACTCAAGTGTGTGCAATGAGGCTGTGTGTTACTTGGGCGATTTATTAAAGATGCACTGGCTTTCACCTGATTCCTTGAGAGCTGTCAGACTTCCAAGGGAGTCTAAGAAAGCATTGGCCTTCTGAAACTCTGTCAGGGAGAAGAAGCAGAGTCTGTCACACAACATTTATTTTGTAAGGACCCACATTCACTACCCTTTGCATTTGCTTTCTGCATACCAGAGAAGTTCAGAGACTAAGGAGAGCACTCAACAGGAAGATGGCTGTGCAAAGTGGCTATTTTGTTTTTTTTTTTTTTTTTTTTTTGCAGCTGGGCTAAAATCCAGGCTGAATGCCATGCCATCTGAAGTGGGCTTTAAGGAGAAATAAGGAATGCAAAGTCATCAAAGAGAGAAGGGATAGCCCTCCCCATGTCATCCCAAGGGAAACATTCTCTGTTGGACACACAGCATGGAGTTAACTTTTGGAGAGAACATCCCACTTGGAGCAACAGAGAAAGTGACCCCGTCAGTGGGGAAGCCAGGCAGTCTGGATTTGTGTGCCAACTTAGTAAAAGAGTTTTGTGAGGAAACAAGATGTTCAGAACTTGGTGACTTTGGGGGACTTGGGAGAATAAAGCCACAAGAACTGTGGGAAGATGAGTGTGGGAAAAGCTCTCCTGCTGGGTGAAGAGTGTGCTCAAACTGCTCTTCTGAGCCAGCGCATTGTCAAGCCAACCAGAGTGGCAACTTACAGTCATTTGGGGGGACTTGGGAATATAAAGGAACAGAAAAAAGACTGCTTTTAACCCCAGGGATTAATGTGCACTGTACATTTTCCATTTACCTCTCCAGGTGCTCTGTCCTTCCTTGTATCACCTACCTAATTGCCAGGCTTTCTCTGCTGCTTTAACCTGCTATAGTCTCCACTGGTTTATTTATCTGAACCCAGAACCTAGTGAGCTTAGCTGAGGAGAAGGTAGCAAAATGCCAAAGATTCTAGTTAACTTTCCAGGAGCCTGCCATTGTTCCTAAAATTTCTTCAGTGCTACATCGAATATGTGCAATATCTGTAAGAGTAAAACATTGGGGACAAACTGGCTATCTGGCTATTGAAAACCAAGTAACGTTCTACTTGATGTCATGATAAAAAAACAATTTTGAAGTTTTGGACAATTGTTGATAATAAATGCTAAAATTAAAAAAAATTGCCCAAATTCTATATATACTGTGATTCCTCCACGAAAAATGTGTGTAGGATAATTTGAAGGAAATATTTAAAATCTCCATTATATCTTATACCATACAGTTATGGATGGGTTTTTTCTAATATTAGAAAAACCTATGTTATGCTTCCTTTGCAGTTACACAATAAATTCCTTTAAATTTATTCTTAATTTAAAAAAATCTCTATTAAATTGCAAATGTATTACTTGTCAATGTAATGACAAATGGATGGTGATTTGTGAGCTAAATCAAGTATATAATCCCATAAAATATTGTTGCATAAGAGTGTTGCAACTTCAGGTTGAGCATGTAGAATTCACTCTATTCAAATCAGACAGTAAAAGCATAAACTGGATTTGGATAGGTAGTGCAGAATCTTATCAAGTTAATCACAAAATGTTGTATAAGAAGTTACCTCATGTTAATTCTGTAAGAAGCTATTCAACGGCTCACATTGAATCATCCTGGCAGCTCTCAGCTCCTGTATTCATATAATAAGCTTAATTTCTGTCACAGTCCCAAAATAGATAATTCTCTTTTTTAGTTAAGGGATTAAACTCCCCCCTTGAGAAGGTTTTTATGTAAGAGTAGAGATAACGAATGAGTTCATAATTTTGTATAAGTTGAATCCATATAGGTATGACAATAACTTCTCTAGCCATTCTGCTTTTTGCCTCTTTTTTCTTTCCCTGTTTTTAAATGTTTAAAATAACTAAAAAGTGAGTTTCAACTATATTCTTGGACTTCTTAAGTCCCCCCAAGACCCTATCAAGGGAACTGTGAGGTCAAGACTATTTTCATTCACATTATTTGCCTGTTAGGATCCTGTAACGTTTGAGGAAAACAACTTGACAGTTGGTTGTCAATCAGAACTTCAGCTCTCAAGAGATAATTATATGCTTGTGTCTGTCATTGAGAGCTTGACAGCTTCCCAACACTTACTGAGATTGGGGGTAATATTAGCACACATATTGTTTTGATATTATAAAATAAAATATGTTAAATAAAATTTCTTCACACCTGGAAAAATTATCTACATAACTCAGTGAGCTGATATATTCCAAATGACCAATGCATGATGTTACAAAATGTTATGGGTAAACCAATATCTTTGAAGTACATAATAGACTAATGAATGTTAATGTTACAGGATATGAAAAGTTCATTAATATGATTTCAGATTCTATGTTGCAACTAATTTTATGAAATTATCACTTGTTGAATTTTAGTGTAATATCAAAGAAGAATAGCTACAATTATTTTAAAAGGCTATTAAAAGTACTCCTTCCATTTCCAAATACTCATCTGTGTGTATCTGGATGTTCTTTATACACTTTAACCAAAACAAAACATTACAATACATTGAAAATACAGAAGCAGATACAAGAATCCAGCAAAACTATTCTGCAGAAATGAGGGATAATTAAACTTTTTCTCAGATAAGCAGAAACTAAAGGAATTCATTATCACTAGACTGATCTCTGAAGAAATGCTCAAGGCAGTCCTAAATCTGAAATCAAAACAGACAATAATCACCACCATGAAAACATGCAGAAGTATAGCACTCATTGGCATAGCAAACATACAAAAGGGAAAGCAAAACAATAAAATCTTAATATTTCAGAAAACCACCAAACTGCAAGGATAATAAGAAAGGAAGAAAGAAACAATGGATATACAAAGAAACTAAAAACCAATTAACAACATGGTAGAAGTACTCACATATCAACACTAATCTTAAATGTAAATGGATTAAATTTCTCCACTTAAAAGATACAGACTGGCTGACAGGATTAAAGAAGTGATCCAACTATATACTACTTCCCAGAAACTCACTACACTTGTAAAGACACATGTAGACCAAAAATTTAGGGTTAGAAAAAGATATTTCATGCAAATGGAAATCAAAAGCAATCAGGTAATGGACTGTCTGTTTTGTCTGGTGCTTATAGACATTAGGTAAAAGCTATAAAAAGAGACAAAGAAGGTTATTAGATTAGGATAAAAGAATCAATTCAGCAAGAGGGTATAATAATTCTACATCGGAGCACTTGGCTATATAAAGCAAATATTATTGATCTAAGGAGAGAGACAGACTCCAATACAACAACAGCCAAAGACTCCATTCTCAGCATTAGACAGATCATCTAGATAGAAAATTAACAAAGAGACATTGACTGTAAACTATGCTTTAGACCAAATGGACCTGACCGACATCTATAGAACATTTCAGCTAACAGCTGTAGAATGTACCTTCTTTTCATCAGCATTTGGAAAATTCTCCAGAATAGACTACATGTTAGGCCACAAAATAAATCTCAACAAATTTACAAGAATTGAAATAATATAAAGTAGCTTTTCTGATCACAATGGAATTGAAAGTATGCAAATGCATGGAAATTATTTTTTTTCCACTTGTAAACTTTAATTTATTGACTTACTGTGCATGTTTAAATATGCCTGTCATTTACCTGATACTCAAAAACAATGCATGGAAATCAAACAGTATGCTCCTGAATGACCAATGGGTGAGTGAAGAAATTAAGAAGCAAATTAAAAGATTTCTTGAAACAAATGAAAATAAAAACACATGGAGCTAGAACATATTCTTCTTAGTAAAGTATCTCAAGAATGGAAAAAAAAGTATCCTATGTACTCAATACTACTATCAAATCAATATATAACCACCTACATACTCATACAAATGGCAAAACATTAACTATAGTCCAGAGAGTAGAAGGGAAGAGGAGAGAGAGGGAAGGGGAGCGGGGATATGGGAGGAGGATGAGCATGGGGGGGAACCTCACCTAATGTACATGATACAACAGTACATTTCAGAAATGTATGTTAAGAAATGAGTATAATTGTGATGGATGTGTTACTTACTTCAATGTAAACATTTCACATTGTATATTGAAGCAGTACCCTGAACCCTATAAGTGCATCAATGTACAAAGTTATGATTTAATAAAAAATAATTAAAAACAAAGAAATAAAAGAAAAGAGAAAATAAAAGCACAGCACACCAAAACCTATAGGACATAATAAAAGCAGTATTAGGGTGGAAATTTAGAGCAATACATGATTATATCAAAAAAAGTATAAAGATTTTAATTAAACAACCTAATGGTGCATCTCAAAGAATTAGAAAGGAAGAATAATCTAAACCTCAATTCAGTTAAAGAAAAAAAAATCAGAGCAAGAGTAAATGAAATCGAGACTAAACAATACAAAAGATCAACTAAACAAAAGGATTTTAAAAGATAAACAAAGTTTGCAAACTGTTAGCTAGACTAATAAAGAAAAAATGAGAAATGACCCAAATAAACAAAATCAGAATCAAAAAAGGAGACATTATGATAGGTGCCACAGAAATACAAAGAATCATTAGAGACTATTAGGTACATTTCTATGCCAAAAAATTGGAAAAATTAGTGGAAATGGCTCAATTCCAGGATACATAAAAGCTACTAAGAATGAATCAAGAAGAAATAGAAAACATGAACAGATCAATTATGAATAACGAGATTGAATCAGTAATAAAAAATATCTCACCTGGGTGGCGCCTATGGCTCAAGGAGTAGGGCACCAGCCCCATGTGCTGGAGGTGGCGGGTTCAAACACGGTCCCCGCCAAAACAAAACAAAACAAAAAAACTGCAATAAAAAAACTCATCAAATAAAAGCCTATGTGTTGATGAAAGGCCTTCATTGTTAAAATGTACTAAACATTTAAAGAACTAATACCAGTTCTTCCTAAACTCTTCCAAAGGATTGAAGAGGAGGGAATTTTCCTAAACTCATTGTATGAGGCCAGCATTACCATGATATCATAATCTAACAAGAAGACAACAAAAAAGAAAAGTGTGTCACCATCCTTGATGAACACAGATGCAAAAATTCTCAACAAACTACATGAAACTGAGTACAGTAACACATAAAAAGATCATTCACCATTATCAAGTAGGATTTGTCTTTGGGATGAAAGTATGATTTAATGTATACAACTTAATAAACATGGTACATAACATTAACAGAATAAAGTTTAAAAACCACATAATGTCAATAGACACAGAAAAAGCACTTATAAAATTCAGTAGTCCTCCAATGTATCAATATTGTTGAAAAACTTTTCACAAACTAGGTAAAGAAGGAGCATAGCTCAGCATAATAAAGTCTCTATATATGACAAACCCACAACTAATGTCATATTGAATAGGGAAAAGCTAAAGATTTTTTTCCCTAAAAACTGAAACAAGACAAAGATGCCCATTGTCACCATGCTTATTCAACATAGTACTTCTTCAACATAGGTGCCAACAATATTCATTGGGGAGAGAACATCTCTTGAATAAATGGTACTTGGAAAATGGGATAACCATATGCAGAAAAATGAAACCAGATCCCTATGTCCTGCCATACACAAAAGTCAACTGAAAATGGATAAACAATTTTAATGCAAGCTCTGAAAATATGAAACTACTAGAAGAAAACATAAGCAAATCCTTTAGAACATTTGTCTGGGAAAAGATTTTACAGAGAAGAGCTTGAAAGTACAATCAACAAAAGTAAAAATAGACAAATGGGATTATATCAAACTAAAAGGTTCTGCACAACAAAGGAAATAATCAATAGAGGGAAAAGGCAATCTGCAGAATGGAAGAAAATATTTGCAAACTGTTCATCCGAGGAGGCATTAATACCCCAAATACATAAGGAATTCAAACAATTCAACAGCAAAAAAATTAAATAATCTGATTAAAAATGAGCAAATGAGTTTAATAGAAATATTTCAAAAGAAGATACACAAATGGCCAATAGTAATATTAAAACGTGGTCAACATCACTAGTCATCAGGGAAATGAACATGAAGACCAAAGAGACAACATTTCACCCCAGTTAGAATGGTTACTATGAAAAAGACAAAAAAATAACAAAGGATGGTAAGAATGTAGAAAAAAGAGAACTCTTACACCATTGATGAGAATGTAAATTTGTACAGCCATTATGGGAAACAATATGGAAGTTCCTAAAAATCTAAAAATAGAACTACCATATGATTCAGCAATCCCACTACCAGGCATATGTCCAAAGGAAAGGAAATGAGTACATGGAAGAGACAGCTACACTCTGATGATTACTGCAGCACTGTTCACAATAGCCAAGGCATGGGATTAACCTAAGCGTCTACCAGCAGATGAAAGAATAAAGAAAATGCAGTAAAAATACACAGTGGAGTACTATCTACTGCTAAAAAAGAACAAAATTCTGTCACTTGTGGCAACATAGATGAATTTGGAAGACGTTATATTAAGTGAAATAAGACAGGCAGAGAAATAAAATACCACATGTTCCACCCATGAAAGCTAAAACACTTATCTCTTAGAAGGGAAGAGTAGAGCAGTGGTTCCTAGAAGGTGTGAGATGTAAGGGGGAAAGGTCGTAGCCAGAATTTGGAAATTTGCTGCATATTGTCAAATAACTACAAGAATGAAATCATGTCAGTTAAAAATGATAATAAAAGCAAAAAGAGAACCTAGTCTTCTAGTAAGACATTAAAAATGTTTAGTAAAATATAAAACGATGCTACTCATCATAATTTTTGTTTTTGAAAATACAGTTTTTCTTTACTTCTCTGTAGATTCCAGTTATCGACCCTTTGTCAGAGTGGTACCCTGCAAATATCTTTTCCCATTCTGAAGGTTGTCTTTTAGCTTTACTTGTGTCCTTAACTGTGCAGAAGCTTTTAAGCTTAATTCAGTTCCATTGGTTAATTTTTATTGCTGTTGTGATGGCTGCTGAAGTCTTTGTCATAAAATCTTTCCCCAGTCCAAGTTAATCAACAGAGAAAGAGCAAACAATCCCATGTATCTCTGGGCAAGAGAGATGAACAGAACCTTCTCTGACTAAGACAGATGAATGACTAACCAATACATGAAAAAAATGCTCATTGTACCTAATCATCAGAGAAATGCAAATCAAAACCACCCTGAGATATCACCTACCCCACGAGAATAGCCCATATCACAAAGTCTTAAAGCCACAGATGCTGGCATGGATGTGGAGAGAAGGGAACACTTTTACACTTTTGGTGGGACTGCAAAATAATATAACCTTTTTGGAAGGAAGTATGGAGAATCCTCAAAGAACACAAATTAGATATCCCATTTCATCCTGCAATCCCATTACTAGGCATCTACCCAGGAGAAAAATAAATTATTTTATTATAAGGACATTTACACTAGACTGTTTATTGCAGCTCAATTTACAGTCACCAAAATGTGGAAACAACCTAAATGACCACCAACCCAGGAATGGATTAACAAGCTGTGGCATATGTATACCACTAAATACTATTCAACTACTGGAAAAGATGGAGACTTTACATCTATTAACCTGGATGGAGGTGGAACACATTCTTCTTTGTAAAGCTTTGTAAGTATGGAGAAGCAAGAATCCAATGTACTCAGTTCTAATGTGAAGGCAGTAGATGAGCTAATACAGGGGGTGTGGTGTAGGAATGAGGGATGGGGAGAGGGGAGGAGGATGGGGGTCACGGTGTAGGACACACCTCTTGGGGGGGGACACAATTACAAGAGGGAATTTACCTAACAATTTATTAGTATAACCTAATTCTTTGTACCCTCTAGGAATTCTACAATTAAAAAAAGAAAATACGGTTATTTTTAAATAAAACTTTGGTTTTTATGTTAACTGTGTAAGTAATAAATTAAAATTTTTGTTTTAATTTTAATACAGTAAATGCCAGTAGATAAAATGCACATAAACAAATGCTCTTTGAGATTCTGTATACTTGTGTAAGAGCTAAAAATGATCCTGAGCCCAAAAAGTTTGAGAATCAACATGCTGAGAATCTGATTTGTTAATTTTTCATGCCTGTTTTATGAATGAGCCTCAGAAAATCTTCCTGCTTAGATTTGTAAGTCTGTCTGTGGAAGCATTTGAGGGAATCATACTTTTGCCTATGTAATAATTTGAAATATCCTAGGAAATTTATTAATTGTGTAATGTAATATTGATTCCTTAAGGTAAATTAATGTTACATTTTAAAATTAATTTAATGTTAATGAAAGAATCAGTGATACTTTTATAGAATTTACTAGTTTGATTTTATAAATTTAATAACATTTATAATTTGAATGATAAAAGCTATATATTTTTAAAAGTTTAAAATTAAACTTTTAAAAATATATACATGTTATTCATGACATGAGTAAGTGTATTAATCCTTTCTATGTATAACAGAAATTTAGATATTAAAATATATTTTAAAATCCCATTAACAAATATTAGGAGAGCACAGATGGCTAAGAAAATAGGACTCAGGACAGACACACTTTGATAAAGGGCTGAGAAGTATCAGAGGTGTCTCCAGGAGGAACCCAGTAAGTTGCATCACTGGGAATGACATTATCAAAGAGCAGAGACCACAGAGGCACTGGTGGGTGCAGTGAAATTCTAGGGAAGAAGAAAGCCCAGTAGACTTGGGCTTTGGACATTGAAAAGAACCTTCATCAACAGTATAGAATGTAGTTGAGATTTATGCTTAAGAGATTCATATCCTTTCTTCTTGGAGGCTTTGTTAGAAGTGATTATCCTCCAGTTATGACTTACTTATGGCCCTTTCTGCCTACCCTGACACTCCACCCCCTAACCCCACATGGTAGGTTCTAATCATATGGAACCCTTTGCCTTTCCCCAAATTTACCATGTTCTTTTATTCTTTAATTTCTGCCTATGTTTACATACACCATTCTACCCAAATATTAGAAGTTCTAGTTGAATATTAAGAGTTTGAGGGGTGGCACCTGTGGCTCAAGGAGTAGTGCTGGCCCCATATGCTGAGGGTGGCGGGTTCAAACCCAGCCAGCCCCGGCCAAAGAAAAAAAAAAAGAGTTTGAGTCCTATACCAGTAATAATTTGCTATTACAGTATTTAGAGATTTGTGCACAATACATTACTCAGTTTTTTTTAACAGGGTTTATTTAAATAAAAGCCATATGTCAAGTTTTTCTAGAAATGGCCTCTAGTAAGTTGCATCTCCAAAAAGATAGGTACAAGCACTCACCACTGGGAGACCTGGAAATTCGACTTTAGTTGAATTCAGACACAATTTAGTAATGGCTGTGAGGATGAAGTTGTCCTGGATTTAGGATGGGCCCCAAATCCAATGGCTGGTATCTTTCTCAGGGAAAGGAGAGTGAGATTTGATACTGAGACTCAGGGGAGGCCATGTGAAGACAGGGGAGAGAATCAAGTCACACAGCTGCAAGGCAGAGAACATCAGGGGATGCCCACAACTGCCAGAAGTTGAAGGTTGCAAGGATGGATTTCCTTCTAGGGTCTTCAGAGACCTGGGTTTTAGACTTCTAGCCTCCAGAATTGTGAGAGAATCTGTATTATTTTAAGCCACAAAGTTGGTGGTAATTTGTTACAGCTTTCCCCAAGAAGGCTCCTGAAATACAGCAATTGAACAGGGGTAGACTCATCTGCAATCATATGCGCACGCCTCTTTAAAACAGGGTACTATTTTTGGAATTAGATAGAGTCATCATCGAAGCTATATTTAGAATGTATAGTCTCAGGACTAAAGTAATTTTCTTGATATGGTTAATAAATCTCTCATTATGGTCTGATATTTAACCAAGCCTGAATGAACATTATATGTTTTATATCTTTAGTCTCTGCATATATTTCAGGCTGGTAATGACTTTTTTCCCTAAATGAACGATGTAGTTTTTGACCAGTTTTTGTCTCACTTGTTTGTACAGTCTCCTTCTGTGTCCTGCCTTGATTGCCTCTCCTTGTGGTCAGTGGTCCTCCCTTGTCTGGACTATATATTTTGCTATATTAATTGAACTGCTCTTACATTTTATAACATAGTACAGGTTAGTGATGATTAGGTATACTAGCTACCATTTATTGAGCACATATATTTACTAGTTATGTGTGCATAATATATGTCATTTCTAAATCCTCCAGCAATGCTACCAGGTAGTATCTGTATTTTATAAATGAGGAAGCTGAGATCAGAGAAGTTAACTGATACATATTATAGGGAAGAATCTTAAATGAAATTTGTTGTCTCTGTGACTTCAAAGCCTCAAGCCTATCTACTGGGTGATTTGGATTCTTTAGAAGTTTCTTCAAGTCAGTGATCTGAAAATTTTAAAATAGAAACAATACCTCTCATATGTTTATGTAAACTGTGGTGTACCTGGACAACATACAGCCATAGGTCAGTGTTCACATGTGAATTCCAACTTGATTTACTTTGAAAATATCCTTCTCAGTTGGAGCAGCAGAAACTGGGAACTTCGGCTCCCAGTCACTGCAAACCAACCAAGTTCTCCATGAGTTGGTAGGATTTCTGGTGAGGTAGAAGTTTAAGGTTATGAAGGAGATCCCAAGGGTTTGGAGAGTGAAACGCCTTGAGGGGGCCCTTAGCAATCTTTTGCTGGATGAGACATTTAACGGACACCTCGGGGCTCCGGTCTGTCTGCCTTCCACCCTACTTTGGAGAGCGTTCTGTGGGCCAGAGTCTGTCTTCACGCGTTCGTTTCCACTACATTTAACAGTAGATTTGGATGGGGGTTTCTCTGGGAAGAATAAAAATTTCACAGCTTTTGCCCAAATAATTGAAATAAGCAGAGAACAATTTAGGTATGTATAATGATTTCCGACCACTAGCAGTTATGGAGAAATAGAGGACAGAAACAAGAAAAAAGTAAAACTTTCAAGTTAAGAATTCTGTCCAAAGCAGCTGCCCTTGATGTTCATCAGATGCAAATAAGCGAGACGTCACGCTCTTATCTTTCCTTTTCTACAAACCCGTCTCTACTCTTAGGATTTCCAAAAAATCTTCTCTTCCTTTTTTCTTCCAAAATTAGTGGTTTGGGTCTCATTCCCTCATAAAACAAAGTCCCGACCCATGTCTTCCCAGGTCAATCCCGTAGCTCTTGGGATTAACTGTGGTCCTTTTTATCTTGGAGTTTTCTGGTTGGCCTCTTGGGGGCAGCAGCCCCTCACTGCTGAGTAACATTTTCTCGCTGGGATGATGTTGAAGTTACGTGAATTGGCATTGGCTTGTTTTGTCTTCTCTATTGGAGTTTGTGGTGATGTCACTGTTTTAATTGTATGTTTCAGTACAGTAAAATATTAGTAGTAAACCTAAGAATCAAAGTCAGATATCTTTGTTAATTTACAAAGGACAAATTTGCATATTCTATGAAAGAGCCGTTGATAAATTGGCTCACAGCTTAATTTAGCTCACTTTCATTTTTCTGAAAAATCTATAGAGTAAAATTCGTTTTCTTCATTGTAACCCCAAGAATGGGATTGTTTTTTAACTATTTTATGTGTTTGTTTCTGACTATAACTTCCGTGAGGTCAAAGGCTACCAGGTATATTTTTCATTCATGTTTTAATGAGCCCAAGGCTCATGAATGTATTTATGTAGGTAGGTACTTAATAGTGTGAAAGCTTGAATGTAGTTCTTCTAATGAATAGTTAAGTGTCCTTTTTAGGGGAAGCATAATGCCAGATAACTAGACCATGAAGGAAAACAATATATAATCCCTTTATTCTCAAGGACCTCACATGTCATATTTATTTTATGTTCCAAATCTTTATGTACTGATCTGAACAGGTATTAGAGACACATGGTTCCAATTAGAACAGTATATTAGGGATTTATGTGAGATATGCTGCTTTCATTTATATCTCTACCCCACCCTAACCCCCATTCAATCAATCCCCATTTGGTAACTATCTTCATTAATTCCATGTGTATCTTTTCAGGGTTTCTTTATGCAGACAGAAAATATATATATGTATTTTTTTCTTTATTTTCATACAAAGGTTAGCACATAAACCAATCTGACCTTGTTTTTTCACTTTATGCACTCTAATAATTGTTTTATGTCTGTATATAGGGAGTATGCTCACTCTATTCTTTTCATGACTGCATCCTATTCCATTATGTGAGTAATGTCTAGCCCAGGATTTCTCACTCTCAGTACTACTGATATCTGGGGATGGCTGTTTTCTTTCTGTTCTTGTGGAGGTTGTCCTGTGCAGTGTAAGATGCACCTCTGGCTTTGGTCTGCCAGATGTCAGGAGTGTCACCTCCCCTGTTGTGACAGCCAATAACTCTTGGCTGAGAACCCCTGGTTTAAAAGCCTCTAATGAGGAACACTGGGGTTGATTCCAATCTTTTTATTATGTACAAACGAGGCACTAATGAGCAACCTTGTACGCATGTTATTTTTACGTGTGCAGGACATCTGTAGGATAAGTACTAGCCATGGAGTTGATGGGTTAAAATGAAAGTATTTTTTTTTAAATATTGGAAATATTGCAAACTTTCTGCAGCCAGCCAGCCATTAAAAACAGTTCAGTTTATTAAAATTCCATGTTGCTCCTTGCTTTCAGGAACCCAAATATCCTGCAGACGTGATATGTTTCCAAACTGTTATTTTGTAGTTTCTGCTTTCCTCCTTTCATTGATTGTTAGTTAATTAATTATTAATCTAAAGAGGAAATATTTTAAGCTTTTGAATCAATAGAAAAGTTATAGTTTATCTTGGGGAAGTTGTTTCTTCCCTACTATCTCCTAATTAATGGCTTGAGACAGTCACTTCATTTACAAAATCCATTATTTAAAAAACAAAAACATATAATTGGAGTAATTTAAATGCTATTGAGTGAATTCTTAATAATTTCTGTGCATTTTAGGATGCTTTTAGCTTGAAGAAACAGAAATCCCAATTCAGGGAACTTATGATGTCACCATCATAGAACATCTGAAACAAGGCGGCTTTCAGGGTTTGGTTCATTGCCTTACAGATGTCATCAGGGACACAGGCCCTTTCCGTCTCTCTGCTCTGACATCCTTGATGCTGGCTTCAACCCCAGGCTGGCGGCATGATACTGCAGCAGACTGTTCCCTCCTGTCCACTAAAGTTCAGAATCCTGAGTCGGTTACTAGCAACGAGGTTTAGATTAGCAGAACATTCGGGACAAGGGTGGAGTTAGTTTCCCCTGTGTGCCCTGGCTATCTAAAGGAAGGTACACAAACGAACTCCTGTGGCTCTCTCAGGCAGGAAGACTGGGAGGACTGAATGCTGCCTGGGCAACTGCCATCTTTAGAGAGCTGCTTTCTTTCTTTTTTCCAGTTGGGTGCCTCTGTGAAAACTCCTTCCAGATCTTCTCAGGACAGCATCTGCACAGCACAACTTCTGAAATCAAATTTTAATCTTTGAAAAATTTTAAATTAAAAATGACAGCTATATTTTCCTAAGATTTAAGTAAATTCTTTGGGTTAGGATATACTATAGAAAGTTTCATCTGAGAGGGAGATTTAAAAATAACTAAGAGGTTATTAAGGTACTATCTTAATACTGTATTTACAAAGCATGGTCATTGCATAAAATAACTTTACTGTTTAATAAAAGAAGCAAACTTTTCTCTGTTCAATTAGTAAATTATGTGATAGTGATATATACATATGTGTGTGTAGAATGTGCACATATCCCATATATGTATGTGCACATGTATGTATATGTATACTCTATGTATGTATATATATGTATACTCTATATTTGTATATATGTATGTACACTGGATGTATGTATATGTGTCTGTATACTAGATGTATGTATATGTGTATGTATACTCCATGTATGTATATGTGTATGTATACTAGATGTGTGTATATGTATGTTTACTCTATGTATGTATATATGTATGTACACTAGATGTAAATATGTATGTACATTAGATGTATGTATATATGTATGTATACTCTATGTATATATATGTATACTCTATGTATGTATATATGTATGTACACTAGAGGTAAATATGTATGTACATTAGATGTATGTATATATGTATGTACACTAGATATATGTATACTATAGGTAGAGAAAACATAAATACAAATGTGCGTATGTATTACATATGTCACTATAGTTCCATTATAATGACAATGGAGGTCTATGTTCTCATGTTGACAAAGTATTTATTTTCTCTTAAAACTCTCATATGATTGGCAACTTTTAGCCTCCTACTTTGGGGGTTCTTCTGCCCATTTCTTCTGGCTCAGTTTGACTCTAATCCAAGGCTTGCTCTCTTTGGAGTGCTGTTGTGGTACTGTGCCCCATTTGTTCTAAAAAGAGACAAAGGAGGTGTCTATATTTCACTCAGAAAAATGTTACAATGTCAGGAAATATTAAAGGGAATTGAAAAGATGTAAAAGAAAACCATATTTTTGGATATTGTTTTGCTTACATTAGCCTCAAATTATTCTCTATTTTTCTGTGGAGGAATTATTTAATCACAATAATTGAGATTTTCATTTCAAGGACAATTTAAAGTGTTTTGTGAAGGTTTCACATTGAACCATTATTATTAACCTCAGGGAGCAGAAAAATGTAAAGAAACAATGTGTAAATGAAGCTTTTCTCTTTAAAAGCTTGGGAAACTAACATGAGAATATCAGCTATTTCAAAAATAAGGCTTTTAAAATAAATAGCCTTGGGAGTTCATAAACACAGAAGCTTGACACATAACAAGGCTGACTGGGCTTTAAATATGGAAGGAATAAAATTAAGGTGTTTAAACACACCTCAGGTTCAAGGCTGTCCTTACATGTATTTCCCCTTTTTGAAATGTGAACTGGGCATGCCAGTCTGTATAAATGTCACCACTTTATAATCACTACTGTGAAAGCCTCAAGGCTAATCATATCGTTTTTGTAACATGCCATTGATCTGATATCTTTCCCTACTTCTCTGCTCAAACTCACCTTTCCTCAACCACCCCTGTTAAGAGTACTTTAGGGACAGCCGACTCTGCTTTTAAAGATATCTGGGCATCTTTAAGGACAGTCCTTCCTAATCATCTATGATGATTGGTGTTTCCTTTTCCCCCTCAGGCATGAAATATTTGAAGACAAAAGCTGTTTTACTTGCTTTTGTGTCCATCATCATGTGCACAGTTGGAAAACCCACGGTAGTCAATATATGTGTTGAGGAAACAAAGAAGGGAAGGAAATAATTTTCCAACTCAGTTTTCCTTTTAAACATTTCTATGCTTGTCTTTGAAATATTTGCTTGCTAAATAGTACACGGGTTTCCATTGCTAAAGATGCGGCTGGAACCGCCCTCTTGTTGACTTCTCATGCTAGAGAGGAGACTTATGCGCTGGCCACCTCAGGTGGCCTACAATCCCCGTGGAAATCATACAGATAGTTTACAACAAAAAAGATTTCCCCTCAAACATCAGATGATGGAGTCTGAGGATACTCAAGCTGTTGTGGAGACTTGTAGATTAAGCTTGATTTATTTAATTTAGGTTGAATAGAAAGCACAGATGGTTAATTCAAGAGAAGATACAATCCAGGAATGGTAGCCCAAGCCAGCAATCCCAGCACTTTGGAAGTTTGAGGCAGGAGAATTGCTTGAGGTTAGCAGTTAAGAGACCAGCTTGGGCAACACAGGTATCTACAATAAATAAAAAAAAAAATTAGCCAGGTGTGCTGTGACCCATGCCTCTAGTCCCAGCTACTCATGATGGTGACCCAGGATCCTGTAAGCAGTTTGAGTTTGTCGTGAGGTATGATCATGCCATTGTGCTCTAGCCCAGATGACAGAGCAAGACCCTGTCTCAATGTAAACAAATATATATATATGTATATATATACACACACTAAACAAATATATATACACACACACATAAATATATATATATATATATATAGAGAGAGAGAGAGAGAGAGAGAGACACACACACACACACACTTTGGGTCAGTCTGTGACAGACCTTCCAAGAGGAAAAAAAAAGCAACCAAACTGTTTATGGGGAAATAATGGTTGTAAGCGTGGTGCTCATGCTGTTATCAGGAGGCTTGCATGTAAAGAAGAGGGCTCAGTCATCTCTTTGGCGCTTCAGAAAGTGTTATGAAGCTTCAGTCTTCATCAATACTTTGTGGTGCTCCCTTTAATACAGACCAGTGAAGACTGCTGGGAAAACGTAGTTATTTTAAAAAGATAGCACTGCTGTGCATATACATGAATCAGACATCTCCAAAAGACAGCACTGCCGTGCATATACATGAATCAGACATCTGCAAAAGACAGCACTGCCGTGCATATACACGAATCAGACATCTCCAAAAGACGGCACTGCCGTGCATATACACGAATCAGACATCTCTAAAAGATAGCAGCACTGCTGTGCATATACATGAATCAGACATCTCCGAAAGACAGCACTGCCGTACATATACACGAATCAGACTTCTCCAGCGGGTCAGTAGCTGATGGTGGGGAGACTCAGACACTGGCAGTGCTCGGCAACTGGGGATGAACAATCTGAAGAAGAGAAATTATGAAATAAGTGTTGAAATTAATTTTTGCTTTAATTATTAAAAATCTTAAGATCAAACTGACCACTATACAGAGGGCAAAAATAGATCTTCTATGAAATGCATAAGCCATAAACAGGTGCTTGAGTTTTCCATTTCATATTTATATCCTACTTAAATGGGATATATGCTGAGTTCATTTAAGAGAATAATTTTCAAATTTTTTTACTTTAGCTTTGAGTAAATTTGTTATTTTCCATATAAAACATTCATTAATTTTAAGACATTTGTCCTGTGCTATTACCCTTTCAATCATCTAAACTTACACAGAGTGTAATTACATAATTATTGGTTGTTAAAATGTGGATGCTTAGTTTTCAAAATGTTAAATTAAATTCAAAAAGGATGACATGAAATAGAAATGTATTTACTGTGCTCCATTAGCACCATCAAAGTGAAATAATTTCTGGTCTCATTATATATTGTTGGATTTTTTTTTCTTTATTAAGGTGGGAGAAATAAATAAAGCAACTGTTTCCTCATCAATTCTTCTCACATACAGCAATGTCAAAATGCTTCAGAATCTACCTACAGGAGACTGACCTACTGGGTTTCACTTTAAGGATAAAGTATAAGAGAGGAAAAAGTCATTAAACGATATTTTAATAAGGAAAAAAATCAATTTGCTTAGTTGATTGAATCTCATTAATTAGCTGCTCAGTTCAGACAAAATTGAACCAGAGAATCATCCAGACTTAAATTCTAAAGCAAATTTTATTTGAAATAAGATCAGATCTTAATAATTCTGTTTATTATGATATTTACCTAGAATCTTAGTGAGGGTCTTTATACGTTTTTTATTAAAAATAGTACATGTGAAAAGAAATGTAATCTTTGTTATTTTGCTTATAAACACCCCATCTCCATATCAATTATTTAGTTTATAAAAATTCAGGAATATTTTGTACACACAAAGTGTTGTGAGGATGGGGAGGAGGTGCCGCTGTCATTTGGGGGTTGGATGTCTGGACTAGTCAAACTTTGCTTAATGACAAATGTAGCTCCCTACAGCAAAGAATTAACCAGCCCCAAATGTCTATAGTGCTGAGGCTGCAAAGTTCCAAAATAAATCCTTTAGGAGGAATTTCCCAAATTAGCTAACTGAAGTCCACGGAAAGACAGCACAGATTAGCAAAGGTCTGGAATTCAAGTTCTGGCTCTGCTAATTAATAGTTGTGTGGTTTCATGGAAATCCCTTAATCTCTCATTTCAGTTGTCTCATTTATAAAATGAGAATAATCCTGCCCATTGCATCTATTCTATGAGGACCAAATGAGACCATGTGTGCGAACACACCTTGTAAACTGTAATGCTAATGGAATTGAACTGAAGGATTTTTCCGTGGGAAGAAGATATAGACCAGAAGTGGGTGTAGGATGCTGAAAAAGGTCTGAGCATCTGATTCAGCTGTCTGAAAATAACCAGATTCTTTAATGTAAATCTGATTTGTGGTTGGAGATTTGGAGATCTTTCCCTCAGTGTTTCTTACATCCTTTCCTGTAACCACTTCATTTCAGCTTTTTTTACTTCAGTCACTGCATGGTACAGAAATAACTTGCTCCTGGCTTCTCTCTGTGCTAGGGGTTCTCAGGCATTAGCCTGCATCAGAATCACCAAAAGGTTCTTGTTTCAGCTTGATGAAACACGTATGCCAGAGTTTCTTTCCCAGTAGGGCTGAGAAGGGCCTGGGAAATTGCATTTTCTAACAAGACCACAGGTGGTGGTGATGCTGTTGGTCCGGTGAGCGTATTTATCAGAGCTACTCTCAGCCCTGTTATTAACTGGACAACAGACGATAACCATCGGCTTGCTGATTTCTGGCTGTCACTGGCAAACTTGGGTTCTGCACATTTCAGTGGTTCCTTGCCAAGCCTATTTGACATAAGGCACAGCTTCTATTTCCCTGGCAAACGAAACCATTTTCCTTATTTATTCCTGGACTAAAAAGGCCCATTTACTTGTCGTTAATGATTTTAGCAATTTAGTATTGGTAATGGCTTTGGCTTGTTCATGGTTAACAGACGCCACTCTAGTAATTGCATTTAACAGCCGAGGATGTACACTTGGCTTGCCCAAAGGATGAGCTCGTGTATTTTAGGTAAAGAATAGTTTTGCTAGTCACTGTTCGTCCTCAGTCCAGGAATTACTGCACTATCAGAAAAACAAACAACATGAAGATGAAGGGACACGTGTGACCTGAAGTCTTTGTATCTGAAATGCGCATGTGCACCGGGTGGCGATGTACTATTTGCCTCAGAGTAACTTGGAGCGTTTGCTTAAAACGCAGTTTCCTGTGCCCCATCACGGAAGTGAGGGTCTCTGAGGAAGGGCGCTGCCTCAGGCTAAGCCCAGGGTGGGGAGAACAAAACCCTCCAGATGAGCTGGGGGATTTGAGGGCAGATGCTTTGGGTGGAGCACGCCTCCACCCAGTGGAGAACGCCTCCACCCAGTGGAGAATGCTGGTGTCCCTGGCGCCATGCCCATGCACAGCCACACAGAAGAATAGAGGTGGCCTTCAGCGGTCCAGTCTGAGGGCGCCTCAGCTAGTCCCAGTCTCCTGTGCCGCAGATGAGACCATCTCACAGTTTTTCGACTCCAGGAAACCACGGAGAGATGGCTGGCCGATAGGCACAAAGTGGCTTGGCCATCAAATGGAAAACTGTCAGGGGCTGGTGCCTCCAGACAGAGCAGTTCATGCCAGAAAGCAGGTTCTCAGGGCAGTGGGGTTGCCTCTCTGCACAGGTGAGCTTCCTTGCTGGGGTGAGGGATTGTGGTACCAAAGCTAGAAAAAAAATTGGAGCCACCTGTGAGCGGAGGTGGGCGGAGAGTGAGCTGCAGTGATAGAGCAGAGAAGCCTGCATCTGGGCTCGTCCCTGCATCTCTGGGCACTCTGGGGACAGGTGCCTGCAGCCACATCCAGATCTCCTAGTCCACATTCTTACATATTGAGAAGAAGCCCAGTGTAACCCAAGTATTCTGATTTGGACAAACTGGACAGTAACTTGGGCAATGAGGGCAGGTGCAACGTCTTTATTTAGCTCATAGTGGCTGGCTCACCCTCACCCAGCTCACAGCAGGTCTGCACGAACAGGAGTTCCTGTGCACCTTTATACTCAGGGAGACAATAAAGGGAAGGCACCAAGCAGCAGTTACATAACTGTGACATCACTGTGTACGTCACATGGTGACTTCCGGTGGCACTGTGGGGAAGAAAGCCCAAACAATTTTGTCTGGCAGAAGAATTGTCATAGATAATTTCTTCAACTTCTACAAGGAAGGGAGTACAAACAAGCTGGAAGCAAATTTATAGAGATTTATTCTGATACAGTAGGCATCTTCAAGTCTAGGTTATAAATCCCTGAAAGTATCATTAAAGTTCTCAACAGACTGAATACATTACAGATCAGCAGTGTATAATCCAGAGGATCCTACTGGGCTGAACACGGCCTAGTGCATTTAATATTCCAGGTGTGTCCTATTAGTTGGTAAGACCCACCTGAGCCTCACATAGGCTGAGGAGGGGTCTAGGATTCTGAGAAGTGTGTGTGCGCACACGAGTGTGTTGGGATGAGGTTTCCAAGTTACTGTTCAGTAGGTCTGGACTTCTGGAACACCAAAGTTGTTGAGGAGGCTGTGACAGGACTGTCCTTCAGTACAGTCTGCGTGTTGAAACTGACCAGGTAAGCTACGAAACTGTTGTTCTATTAAAAGTAAAAACCTGTGACGTCAGCAGGTCTGTGAAATAAATAGGTCTTTACAGCAAGGGAGAAATGTGGCGTGGTAATGTAGTCAAGTATTCAGCATAGCTTTTCTCCCACTTTTTTATTTCAAAATATCAAGAGGGTATAAATGTTTTTATTACACGGATGGATAGCTTTTATAATGCTTAGGTCAGGGCCATTAGTGTGCCCATCACCCAAATAGTGTTCACTGCCCCTCACAACAGGTGGGCTTTGTCTTCACCCATCCCACTGTGTTTTAATTTCATGCTCTTTCTCTGATTGGCCCTTGACTCATTAGCTGTATATACCTGGCAATGAAGGAAAGAAGAACATATGAATTAACTGATTTGGCCAATAATGGCCCCCCACAGGTGTCCACGTCCTAATCTCCAGACCCTGTGGACATGTTCCCTTACATGACAAAAGGGACTTTGTCGATATGATGAAGTTGAGGATCCTGAGATGGAGAGATTTTCCTGGGCTATGTGGATGGACCTTCTAAGATAGCGGTTCTCAACCTGTAGGTCGTGACCCACAGGAACTGTATTAAAGGGCTGCGGCATTAGGAAGGTTGAGAACCACTGTTCTAAGAGGAAGGGTGACAGTGGGTGGAACATAGAAGCTGAGGGTATAATGATGTGATTGGTGACTTTGAAGATGGGGGAAGGGACCACAAAGAAAGGCACATGGCAACTTCCAAAAGCTGGAACAGGCAGTGGAACAAATTCTCCCTCAACACCTTCAGAAGTGACGCACCGCGCAGACACCTGAATTTTAGCCCAGTGAAGTCTGTTTTGGATTTCTGATCTAAGAAAATAAATTTGTGGTAAGTCTCTGTACTTGTGCTGATTTGTTATAGCAGCCATCATAGGAAACTGACACAAGTGAATTTCAATTTTTTTTTTATTTTTTTGTGAATTTCAATTTTAATGCAAAACTCACCAAGCTAATGTTCTCTGACACTGGACAGAGGAGCTTTAAAGTGGAGATCAAATTCATCAGTAGAAAAGACTACCCTGAGAACTAACTTTAGAGACTTTCTGTAATAGGAAATGGTGTTTGAAGGTTTAAAATAGAAAATATTACATAGGGCAGCATTCTTTTCTTATTTTTGTGAAGGCACAGACTGCAGAGTAATCACATTTATCTTTCAGTGTACTTCATGGACTGTGTTCCAGTTAACGGAATATTTACAGACATTATATACATGGTATATTCCTCAGCACCCGCAGGGGATGAAGGCATTCCACCATAGATATTGTTACATTCTCTTACAACCTGAAACCTTAAAAAATTTTTTTCTCCATATGTCATAAATGTACAAATTCCCTGACCACTGGAAATGATCTACAAGGTTGTGTAATGGGCATTTAAATTTTCAAAATCGTAACATCATCTCTCAGTTGTATTCTATGATGAGAGCGATGTTTAGCAAGCTAATAGTCTGGATTTCATGTTATTTTTTTTTTTTTTATTAATTGATTTCTGTGTACATTGATGCCAACATGGGGTACATTGTGCTGTTTCATATACAATTTGAAACATCTTCATCAAGCTGGTTAACATAACTTTCATATCATTTGGTTAATCATTGTATC